>JAUOBU010382109.1:0-11389 GCA_032360585.1 Nereis procera | reverse complement strand
GTGGTCAACCATGTCGATAGCCCTCTTTAGGTCCAGGAAAAGCACAGCTGTAGGTCTCCCATCTTTGATATTTTGATATATAAAATCCATTAAGTCCACTAAACATGTTCCAGTAGAGTGGCCCTTCCTGAACCCAGACTTACTCTCGACAAGGCGACCACAGTATCGCAAATGCTCGTAAGCCTGGTCATGTGCCAGCCGTTCAAGTATCTTGCCCATAGTAGGTAATACTGATATCGGTCTATACTTGGTAGGTCGTGTAGGATTGCTGTCTTTGAAGAGTGCAGTTACACAAGCAACTTTCCATGGCTGAGGGAATTCACTTACTGCAAGGCTGAAATTAAAGATGTAACTTTTGTCTCATGTTAGCTACCCCTCTCATAGACTCAAGTACAAATGGTGGAAACTAGTCATTGTCTGTTGGATACTGCTGTCAGTTTGAGCACATGTCTACTCGCATCACACATCAGATGATACTTCAGTGATATAACCTAAGTCCTAACTGGCTGAAGGCTGCTAACACACGAGCCTGATGTCATTTAGAGGAGGGATAATTTGGGGATTCTGGGTGTGAATGGAACCCTTTCACTACCATAACCCCCTAAACACCTGTGGATATTATTTCTTTCATATCTACTTGTCAGGCTTTTAATGGTCCAATTTGTATAAAATGAAAATAGCGCTGTAGTAGGGAATTAGATCTGGCCATGTGGCTATTTCCAAGCTCACACAATTGAGCTGAGAATATATGAGATAGCCACATCAATGGGAATTGGTGAAGTACTAAAAGGGTCAGGTAAAAACATCTGGACATGAATCAACTTGAGGACAAGAACAATAGTCAACTTATCTCATGAACTAGTGCAATCATCTGTATGCACATATGCTTATATAACAGTACATGTATATCTATCTCAGCAAAAGAGTCCCAAATTATTTTAGTTGACTGGTTGAGAAAAGATAGAATAACTTGGTCCAAATCTGGTGGGGATGGAGGTTAATTGCAAAGGGGTTTGGTAAGCAGAGATCCATCTTGATGTGAGAAAGTTGTAGCTGATGTAAAACGGAGCTAGCAATCTCTGGCATTGGGTGTTAATTGCCATTAACAGATGCAGACACACGAGTCTGATGGCTAGAGACAGCAGCTCAACGTTAACACTACACCTCAAGCAATTAACCTTGGAGTCACACCAATACAAATTGCCATCAATGTGATCATTTGTTCTGCTCAGTTGATAATTGGATGAATACTTACATGGCCCAATTAAACATCCTTTGAATATTGATATACAGCAAATCATGATGACTGTTGGCTATACACTTTGAAGATACATATTTATTGTGTATACATTCATGAAGATATACATTTATTGTGTATACATTTATTGTGATTCTGGTCAAACCAAGCCTGAGAATGATCTTGCTAGTTACTTCCAGTCCATCCAGTGCACGTGTGCGTGCGTGTGTGTGAGTGTACAAAGCACCTACACAGATTTTGCACCAGTTGACTGGACCAACCCATCTTGATTATTTTGAAGGATGCCAAATCAAATGTGAATACAGTCTAACCTGTCTTAAGCATGCAGTCAAGGGACCGAGCAAAGATGCGCACTTAAGACAGGTGCATGCTTCGAACAGGTGATACCGAAATTGCCGCCTGTATAATCATCTGACTAGCATAGAATCTTAATGCTCACCTTACAAGTCGTCCCCTTTCCGCGACCAATCCTAAATAAATATCCAGAAATAACTGTTCTCTGTGGTGTGGCAAGTGTACAAATATCCATCCTTCCTTCTTGACTCATTAGCTTTGTGCGGAAATGGCGATATTTTCAATTCAATTCAATTCAATTCAAATACATTTATTTCATTACACGCCCCTAGGTCAGGTACCCTGATAATCCTGAGGGGGCGTGCAGTATAACAGGGGTATACAAAGCTGAAATGTGAGGTTGATTAGACATATTTAATTGGAACAGTAGATATATAAGTATGTCAGCAGTGGAATATATAAGAACATATGACTTAGATATGAATATGGTTTTGACTTTGTACTCGTCTTATGTATTTCAGGTAAAGTTTCCTACTGTGGGCATAAGCTAAAGAGACAGCAACACAAGCATGTATCAAGGAACCATGATATACAACATATAATAAAATCACATGTATGGATAAAAACGATTGCAGTTTGTCATTCTTAACACAAAATCATAACAATAACTGTGTCTACCAATTATGAATCCAGATTAGGAGTCTTTTGAGAAAGATATTCATCGAGCTTGAGTGAAGTGCTCTGATGTCACGAGGAATATTGTGCCAGATATACGGGCCTTGATAGGAAAAGCCCTTTTTGCCCATGTTGGTTGTGCACAGTGGCATGATAAAGTCATTTGTGACTGTGCCTCTTGTACAGTGACTATGCATATCTTGGACTTGGACGAGTGTCTCTGAAAGATATTCCGGGACCTTATTGTTAATACATTTATGTACTATCTTAGCAACATGCATTATACGTCTCTTGTGTAATTTCATCAGCTTTAATTCAGAGTGCATTGATTCAGTGCTGGTACGCCTATTACAGCGTAGAATAAGCCTACAGCATTTATTTTGTATTTTCTGTAGTTCATATGATTCACTAGTAGAAAGTCCCACAAAGACAGTATCACAGTACTCAAGCAAAGGTAGAATAAGTGATTTGTAAAAATTCAGTGCAGTGTCCCTAGACATTGCATCTCTTGCTCTGTATAACATCCCTAGGCGCTGACTGCATTTAGACGTCAGAGACAAGCAGTGATCATGAAAAGAGAGAGTGGAATCTAAAATAAGGCCGAGATACTTGAAGGTGGTTACATTTTCTACTGGTTCACTATTAATAGTAATGGATAAGTCACAGCTATTCCTTATTTTATACTTAGATCCGAATATCATTGCCTTAGTTTTCTTGACATTAAGAAACAATTTGTTGAGATTTAGCCACTGTCCCACTTTTCTCAGGTCATGAAGGAGCTTGTCATTGATTTCCATTGCATTTCTACCAGATACATAGATCACCGTGTCGTCTGCATAGAGACCAATTTTGCAATATGTAAGAATACTAGTGAGATCGTTGATGTATAAAATAAAAAGAAGAGGTCCTAGGACCGAGCCCTGTGGTACACCACATATAACTGTTTTCATATCTGACAGGATGTTATTCAAGGAAGTTGATTGTTTTCTACCAGTGAGATAGGAACGAAACCATTTCAATTCAATATTTTCCACTCCAAATTTTGATAATTTTGATAGCAATCTTTCATGATTTACAGTGTCAAATGCTTTTTTGAAATCCAGGAACACGAAGCCAGTTAATAGACCAGTATCCATGTTCCTGGAGATCAAATTAGCAACTTGTAATAGAGCAGTTTCAGTTGAGTGTTGTTTTCTAAATCCTGATTGGAAAGGGGTTAAAAGTGAACAGTGGTCCAGATGGGTCTGAAACTGCTTTTGGACTACTTTTTCGATTATCTTAGAAATAAAGGGGAGTATTGAGATTGGCCTGTAGTTGCCTGGTTCGGTTCTATCTCCATCCTTAAATATTAGTGATATACGCCCTGTTTTCCACATATCGGGAAAGATACCTGATGCGAGACTGAGATTAACCATATGGGTAATAAATGGGATGGAAATTGTACTGCTATCCTTTAATAATTGCATATGTATTCCAGCAATTCCTGTAGGTTTTTTTAGTTTCAGATTATTAAATAGTTTCGAGATGTCATCAGAAGTGACCTGCATAAATTTGAAATGTGTATCTGGCTGTATGAAAGCAGGTTCATAGTCCAATACTTCACCACTAATACGGGCCGAAAGATCAGGGCCAACATTGGTAATATAGGCATTGTAGAGGTTTGCCATATCAATACTGTTTGAAATTCCATTTAATTCCAGAATGTCACAGCCTTTGCTCTTGTATTGAAGCAATTCTCTAGCTAGATTCCACCAGGTTTTCGAGTCATTGGTGTTTTCAGATAATTTTCTTTTGTAATATTCAGATTTTAGTGTTTTGGAGAGATTGTTTTTAATATTACGAAGTCTATGGGAATATAGGATGTCTTCTCTCAGCCTCGATCTGGATGCAAGATGCTCGGCGTGTTTACAAGCATGTCTGAGGTCATTGAATTCATCAGTTATCCATGGGGCACTGACCTCTCTAACATTCATCCACTTGTAGGGGGCTACAGTATTCGAGCTGTCAATAAGTGCTTTGAAATAGGTAGATGAGACTAGATCCAGATCATCTAAAAAAAGTAGATCAGGATTTAGAGATTGATGGAGATGGTCTCTAAAGTTTTGAGGTGAATAGTTGGAGAGATCTCTAGAATGGACTTTTTTCTTAGCTTTCGATATCTTTGAGCCTTTTCTTGCTACAAATATTAAACTATGATCACTCAGTGTTACTCCAGATACCCCACAATTCTGATACAATTCAGTATTAGTGACAAAAAGTAAATCTATTAATGATGCTCCATCAAGTCCAATTCTTGTAGGAATAGAAACCAATTGTTTCAAACATTGAACCCTAGCAAAGTTATTGACAGCTCTAGATGGTGGTCCTGCTTTTTCAAAGTTAATGTTGAAGTCACCCAGACATATAACATCTTTCACTCTTACTTCGTCAAGGGAGTTACAATAAGCATCAATGGTATCCAGTCCATCACTATAATTGCCTGAAGGGGGCCTATATACACCAAGTATAAATGTGGGCCTGGTACATGGAAGAGATAGTTTTAGCCCCATACATTCAATATTTTCATTACAGCATGACAGTTCATCACAGCGGTTCACAATGAGGTTGTTCAGATAGTAGCAGACTAGGCCACCACCCCTAGTTGCAGCTGTTCCATGTCTGTCCTGTCTTATTAGCAAGAAGCCATCAATCGCTAATTCAGCATCCGAGTAAGTTTGGTTAAGCCAACTTTCAGAAATAATGATGATACCAATGCCAGTATCTGATAGTAACATTTTTAATTGATCAAGTTTGTAGTAAATGCTCCTTATATTGAGATGGGCAATTTTTAAACCTTTTACTTTTCTTATCGAATTGTCAGGCATATATTGTAAACAGGGACCAGGATTAGATTCAACATCGCCTGAGAGGAGAAATTGTAATCTATGGTAATAGAAATAGGCTGGCTTATTGAAGAAGCAAGCACTGCATAGGATATAAGCCTTAGTATATGTCATACTCAGTAGATTCAGAGAGAACATTGACTGCCATTGTCCTCCATGCTTAGTTACTAGAAAAACCGAAGTGATCTTAAAGTATTCTGAGATTTCAGTGATTCGTCATCAAGAGTAGAGGTATGGTATCATAGAGTCATGGCGAGAACAAATAAATCATACTAGTTAGATACTAGACATATTAGTTAATAGTTTGTTGAGCTTTCTTGTATCGTTACCACTCACAGATTCGACCCATTCACACTTAAGTAAAATTCTGGAATATGCTAGAACAGGTGGAGAGATCAATACCCAGTAGACACGAAGGGGGAGGGACATACGCGAATACATCCAAGCAGCATCACAGGACATAGTTCAACATTAAAGGCTCAAATTAAGCCTGTCTAGTTAAGTCTGAATCAAGCAGAAAGGAGAGATTTGAGATGGTCATCATCCTTAAGGGCAATCGGATCATCATTTTCGTTGATCTTGACATATACTGTGCCATTATATGACCATTGGTTTGAGAGTTTTCCCGCTCGCTTAGCCTCTCTAGCATTGAAGGCAAGTTTGGCACGTGATTTTGTCAGAAATTCCCTTATAAACACATTTGTGTTTGAGCCCCTGAGACTCATTCTGCTTCTATAGATTATCTGCTTGTGAGGAGAGTATAGAAATTTAACTAGAATAGCTCTGGGCTTATCCTGTGTTAGGGGGCCAGTTCTAGTTGAGAGAACAAGATCACTGGGGGCAGTTGGAACTTTCAGCTTATTGTTGATGAAATCACATAGTATGTTAGACAAGTTCTCATTCAGCTCCTCTGAAATTCCATCAAACAATAGGAAATCATTTTTGGTAGTTTGCTCAATTTCATCAAGACGCGATTCAATTGAGTCCATGCGATTTGTTGTTACATCCTGCTGGTCAGTGAGGACCCTTATTTTCGTCACCTCAGGTTTTAGTATATCAGATACCACTGATTTGAAAGTTTCTGTGAGCACATTTCGAACTTTTGGATCCCCGAACGCTTCGATCAAATCAGCATGAGCCATTGTAGATGGACCTTGAAAGGGCATCTTCGAAGAAGATGTGTTGAGAGTTTCGTCAAAGTCAAGGATTCTGGATATATTTGCCGAGGACTCAACAATAGTAGACTCAAGAGCAAGAAATTCGTCGTCAAGTCCAAGGAAAGACTCCAGGGATGGTTCAAGAGATGTAGGAAATGGTGTCGATTGACTCGGAGTAGAGATGTAGCTAAATATTCTAGGTGCTTTCGAGAGTTGAGTAAGTAGGTTCCCAGAAAGCAGTCTCTTTCTACCTTTGTCAGTCAAGCTCGAGGCTGGGGTAGACATGCACACTGGTAAAAATGTATTGGATAGTAGTCAGTATCACCAGATTGATGCTCGAAACTCAGAGTAGAATCATCAGTTAGAGCAGTAAGATTGCTGGAATCCGTTTAGGTAGAGATCAGATGGCGATATTTGGTAATGCTGGGAGGACAGGGGGAGAGCAGTTAGTTACTGAACTGCATCACTCCCGTTCAAGATGGAGTCAATGTTTGTATGGTGTAACCATGTCACGAATAGGCATATCGTCAAGACGACAGGAACAATGGCAAGTAGAGACTGGTTAGTTCACAGAATTCGGCAGTGTCATATTTGCAATCACTTTTGGATACGATAATCGACAGCTACAGTTTCGATAGACATATCAGATTATTGCTTAAGTACTCTAGTTTATCAACTCATGAACAAGGGAAAAGGTCGAAGTAGATTTATCATAATGCGGGCCTGGATAATGATGCTCAAATCCATAAAGCATTGAAAAGATACGGACATACATCCGGGTTCTTTACCGTCGGAAACTGCTTGTGATTGGCCAACGCCAGCCGTTGAGTCTGAGGCGAGGCTGGGCGGAAGTTCTCTACTTGACCCCGATAATTTGCGTATTTATGTGCTCCATAACTGATGACGTCATAAACATGTGTATTCCGTGTCAAAGTCAAAATGGCGATCCGTTTTCGAGGACGCTCCATCGTGTCAGACGAAAATTCGTCTAGCGTGTCCATCCAAGAGTGAAGTGGTCAGCATTCATAATTTATCGATGCTATAAACGCTAACCTAGTAGTGGGCATGTTGCACGGTCCCTACACTGTCTCCTCCGGGGGTAAGAGGAGAAAACCGAGCCGAGGCCCAGCTCCCCCTTCCTATCAGATCGGCATATTAATCCATGCTCTTCCCGATTGGCGTCTCAGATTGTCAAATTCCAAATAAACAAGCCTACAAACGGCGCTTTTTCTAACATATTATGATGATTGCTCCATACGTCCTGAAATATCATTCTACAAGCTGCGTTAGATGGAAAAAATAATAAATCTGCGTTCGTCTCGTAAACGATCATGCACGAAGTTGCAGTGACAACAAACAAGATGGCCGCCGAGCGTTGGCCTCATACGTCTGACGAATGAATTCACCGATATTGCTGCTAAATCGATGACATTTCACCATATCTGACCTTCCGATCTGTGAGTAGGAATACTTAATGTGCGATTGCTGATATTTATTCCTATCAAAATGAGCACGTTTCGAGCCGAGAGACCGTCAACTGGTCGAGAGTGAGTTCTTTTTGAGCAGGGGGGGCGGCCGAGCGTTCGACGGCCGCTCGTGGTGAGCACATTTCGAGCCGAGAGACCGTCAACTGGTCGTTGTCGAACCGATAACGCTGGTCGCTGGTCGGAATCGGGAGGTGGTCGCTATGTAGAGGTCATTTAATGTGAAAATATGCTGGTTGTCCAGCATGGTGGTCGCTGTGGGGAGGTGGGCGCAATGGGGAGGTGGTCGCTCATGGAGGTTTGACTGTATATGCTAAAATGTAACGAGGCGGCAGGTTGGAATAAACCCCGAAGTGGTTATGTACAATTTCCAACA
The DNA here is from genome assembly GCA_032360585.1 of Nereis procera. Classification (NCBI taxonomy): domain Eukaryota; kingdom Metazoa; phylum Annelida; class Polychaeta; order Phyllodocida; family Nereididae; genus Nereis; species Nereis procera. The sequence continues at coordinate 3,263 of JAUOBU010382109.1, read as the reverse complement.
AAGGCATATCGAACTAGAACTCTAATAGTGACATTTGATTGCTAATTGACTATTAATGTGCTCAAGATGATAGAGCATGTTATCATCACTACAGCATATTCACGATTAGCTGGTAGCTGGAGTCTCTCAATTAGCTGGCGGCCGGAGTCCCTCCATAATGTAGCCAGGCTACATTATAGGAGGGATTCCAGTCGCCACCTAAACATGAATATATGGTAGCCAGGCTACATTATAAAGTTCCAGCAACAGGTTTGACTACAGGTCAAATGCCTTCTGTACTCAGAAGGCATTTGACATGTAGTTGGAATACAGGAAGGTACAATATTCGGGTTGTGCCATTACAATAATCCTTTCACTACTGCATCAATTTCCAGCCATGTGAATATTTCATCAATTCCAAGCTCACGCAAGTGAGCTGGAAATTGATGCAATAGCCACATGGCCAGATCTTATTCCCTACTACATTTTGCTTTTCATCTTATTTCGAATCGGATCGTTACAAACCGTACAGCAGGACCTGAAAAGCATGATATCCAAGGGGGTTATCGTGATGAAAGGGTACATTTCTGTTTGGTTTCTCCCAAACAACGGTAAGTATTGATAAAACCTTCCGTCAAACAAGCAACAACTCACCGTGAGCAAACTTCTGGCAGATCCTACAAGTAACAACTACAATTAATATATCCCGATAAAGTTGAATGGATACAATTTATTCGTTGGGGTTCAACCACATGTCTCAAGTCTCCTGGGTTATATATTTCGTGTGATGGATCGATGCCTCATCCCCTGTCAACATCACCTACATAGATCCTAAGCACAGATGGTGGGTTACTGTAATGGCTGTCAGTTGGATACGGCTGTCAGTTCATGCACACCTCTACCCACAGCACACAATATAAATTGATGATAAAATTCTGCACCCAATACCTCTTCAAAAACATGCACACTGGTTATATGGAGAAACATGCAATACAATGCAGAAGGCAAAATGCTGTGATTGTTGATGGATCATAGAACAGAGCCAAACGAAATTTACATGACAGAAACACTGGATGAAATTCAATATCCAACTAAGCCATGTTTCCATGTCAAATCCTATTTAGATCACTGATTGGGCAACTAACAGTTCAATATCCCACACATCCAAAGTAAAATGTTAATGTGAAATCTATACTTTAGAAAGCTATGGCTGTATACAGCAGGTTGATTGATCAACTGAGTAGGGTTTAATGTCCTGTGTAGCACCATGGGGGCTATATAGAATGTCCCATTTGTCCACCTGTACCACATGCAGGGAGGCACATTTGACTATTCTTGCTCCTTCAGCGAGTCGAAGGTCTTGGACTTGTCAGACGAATAGAGAGTGGTACACCTTGTAACATAGCCGTGAAGAAATCTTATGCTTCCTGTTTGTTTGTAGCTGTCCCAGTGCAAATGCATGCACTTGTGGTCATGTGTGGCTGTAACTTATTGAGACAGTCCGGTTGAATCTGTTGCCATATGTGGCTGTTGAATCTGTTACACGCCAGTTGCTAGTAACTGTACCTCCTAGTGACTCATAGGTGAGCTCATTGATTCGTAGCTAGTTCAGTAGAATCTGTAGCAGCAAATGACCAAAGGGAACACAGATTTCTGCTCAGCTATGTGACAAGCTACCATCTAAGTACTTCATATCTGTGATTCTTCGGATAGCTCCAATCTCTATTCATGTGGGTTTGGCCATATTTTGCAAGCCACTACTTCATGAGCCGAACCAAACTGTTCAAAACATCCTTCTGCTATATTTGGGTATAATCTGTAGCATGCATAAAATGCACCTCTTCTTGTTCGGAGTCTATACCATAGTACCTTATGTTCCATTAGAATACCCTGAAAAACCTGGCAATGGCTCAATGCAAAATTAATCCAATACCTATCTAGATCCATAGTTTGGCTACGTTTGTGCTGAGCCTTTGAAATTATTCAAGAGAAAATAAAAATACCAAAATCGATGACAATACATTTATGAACTGAAAGTGCCTATAGGCTGAAAAGTAATAGTGAATTAGATCTGGAGGACTGAGCAATATTCATTAACTGAACGTGCCCACAGGCTGATATAAAGTAACACTGGACTAAATATGGGAGACTGATTAAAATATCCAGGAACTAAGATTGCCTTCAATTTGAAAATATACTCCACTCAATGAAAGATGGATGCAGCACAAAGGAAGCCCACATTTACCTTCTGATACCATCATATTCCCTACTACAGTTAGTTTTTCATTTCATCTGAATAGAATCATTAGAAGTCTTCCAAGTGGACTTCAAAGATACAATATCCAAAGGTGATTTGAGGGTTATCGGAGTGAGAGACTCAAATCTGTTCCTATAGAGGAATTTGATAATGCAAATTTGAAATGAAAAAAAAAATAGAAACAGAATAGTATAGTTGAAAATCATTATTTTCTCATGAATGAGATATGACAAATTAAAGGATAATGAAGTAACACAAGAAATAATCTGACATCAGTGGCCATTCAATTTATTCCAAATGAATGAAATTGCATCACAACACAATTATATAATGATGATGTGGATGAAAATGAGGAGGAAAGGACATACCAGTCATACATGTTCATATATAATCAACAATATAGTTCATCAGAATTCATTCACCAAAAATAAACTCACTTCAGTCATTTTATGAGACAAAAATGTAGAAAAAATAGAATATCAATGGATTTAACTGAAAAAATATATTTCTTGTAGGTTTCTTCAATGACAATCACAGTTTAACAATGTGGCATCCTACATTCTGTCAACAGAAACCCGACAAAATAAATCATGCTTGCAGCTCACAAGCAAGCATCCATTCCCTTTAAATTTCAAAGGGAATTCACTACTATAACACCAAGACACCCTTGGATACTGTGTCATTCAAATCCAATATCAAGGATTCTAATGGCCTGATTAAAATTTAATTAAAAGCAAACTGTAATAGGGATTAATATCTCGACATGTGGCCATTCCATCAATTCAGAATTGTGAGCTGTGGTTTGATGAAATTGCCACATGGATGGAAACTGATGCAGTAGTAAAAGATTTAATGTATCTCAATGCCAAGAAGGTGGCACCCATGTCTTGCATCTTCTCAGGACTGATCCCAGACCCAATCCTTTGCCATCATCTTCTTGATCTGATATCATAACCTTTCTACTACTACTTGACCACTTATCAACTTCATCAGATTTCATCCATGTGGCTATTTCATCAATGCACAG
>JAUOBU010382108.1:0-20749 GCA_032360585.1 Nereis procera | reverse complement strand
GGTGTGTGTGTGTGTGTGTGTGTGTGTGTGTGTGTGTGTGTGTGTGTGTGTGTGAGTGTGTGTGTCTGTATCTGTATCTGTTTATGTGTATGTGGGTCTGTAGGTTTTGTCTGTGTGTGTTTGTATGAGTCTATATATGTGTGTGTATGTGTGTAGGTGTGTTTGTGTGTATCTGTGTGCATGTGTATCTGTGTGTATTTGTGTATTTGTGTATGTGTGTATGCATGACTGTGTATATGTTTATGTGTGTGAGTGTGTTTGTGTGCACATACTTGTCTTTGTACCCCAATAGTCTTCAGTGGTCATAGGTGTGGTACCTGTCCAAATATCCCTCTGCCTTCATGAATCCATACATAAGAACACTGGTGCTGTCTGCAGCGCGTGGTCATCGTGGCACTGGCAGAGTGAATACAGTGTTCCCATTCTGATGATAAGCATGAGTGTGCAATCATTCCCCACCATCTGATTCATGTGTGCACTTGGGTAACTCACCAAAACAAGCATATGAACTACTGAGTGCAGAGCTCTTGACCTAGTAATTCCATGGATCGATGAATGTTCTCTCATCTTATGGTTGTAGGTATGATGTGGTACTGCTATCTTGTTTGACACCCTATCAAGAGATGCCTTACGCTGTTTCCTTATCAAGAGCAAAATGCAGCGAACCACAATTTGCTTTTCCAGTAAAATACGAGAAACCCAGAGGCAAACCAGTCAATTTCACGGTCTGTGTTGGTACACTCTTTGACAACTACAACAATGTCAACCAGCTAGTGGAGATGGTGGAAGTACACCGCCTTTTTGGAGCTGAAAAGTTTATATTCTATAATTATGGTGTTGGAATTGACGTAGGCAAGTATTTGCAATATTATGAGAATCAGAATATCGCTGACGTCATCCAGTGGAGACTGCCTCCTGCCTTGAACAAGTCAGAAGATATTTGGTACTTTGGACAGGGAGCCTCAATGCTAAATTGTCTGTATAAATCATTATATTCAACTAAATATATGGTATACATTGACCTAGATGAACTACTGGTCCCGCGCACAGCACCACATTGGTCAGATATCATAGCAAGAGAGAGTACCAACAAAACATGTGTATATAACATCCGTCATGTTCATTACAATCCTGTATGGCAGTCTGCTGGTGATTTTGCACAACATGACCTTGTGCAGAAATATAATATTGTGTCACTTCAGAAGATAAAGCGTGATGAATATATTTGGAAAACGAAGCAGCGTTCAAAATATATAGCTAATGTAGAGAATCTCATCATGCCTGGGATCCATTATGCATTGATATGCCGTGAGGGTTTCACAGAACAAGAGTCTATACGATCATCAGTTGCCCTCTTGCATCATTATAGACCAAACTTTCCAGGGCTCAGTACTGGTAACAGAACTGATCCTGCCATTGTCAAGCATGCTCATGAGATTATTCAGCGAATCAAGACTGTGCATGAGGCTGCTGGAGGACTATGAACTCTGATGTTTGGGGATAAAAATGTGAAGTTGAGACTGCATTTGATCAAGTGCACTGCTGAAATTTGGTCCAACACTAGCTATTTTATTCATGTGCATTAGATGATAGTGACGGGAATGATAGTGAGTGCAACAAGACAGCAATACTCTAAAGGCCTTTGTATGAAAATCCTTTTGTACAAGATGTATCTGATTCCACTGCTGGTTCGGATATCAATGAGACATAGGCCAGATGAATACATTCATAAGTCAATGATTAAGGTTGTTATATCCTCCTAACACACACACACACATACATGCATGCATGCACACACATGGCACACAAAAACACACATACACAAACACACACCTACACATATACATACGCACATACACCCAGACATACACCCATATATGTGTGTAGCTGAGAGCTAGTTTTCTAACTAGAAAACATCAAGGAAAAATTGTTGTTGAACTGATGCCATCAGGAATTGTGACGGAGTGATTAGGAAAAGGTGGTTCCATGGTTCCACTGGGGGACAAATGGCAACCTCTTGGTTAAACTAAGATGATCTGAGTGCTACAAGAGGTAGCTGGTAGAGTGTTGGAACAGCAGAGCAGATAAAAGGGCCAGCTTTTGAAGACATCAGAAGTGTGACAGATGCTCCATTATTATCTCACCACAGCTTTGTGCCTTGGCTATCTCAGCATAGTTGAAGTCATTGGGTTCGACCTTGCATGGTGTATCTACATATACTCATGCCCCTTATTGCCAAGCTGGAGCTCATGTATTTGTGAACTGAGAGAGAGAGATGTCACACTGCTTTCACACTATTGTATAATCTGCAGAGTAAGTGCTGCAAATAAAGAAGATTTATCTAGACCGTATGTGCATTCAAGTCATCTATTCGTCCAGAGTCTTCTACTGAGCAACAACAACTATTACACCATGTCAACTACACATATATGGTGGAGATGACAACTTCGGTGGTAGTGTGTGGCTGGTTGTTGTGGATAGAGGACTTGGCTTTCCAGCACAACTGATTAAACCGTGGGTTGTTTGGAGACAACATTGTGATCCATCTGATACTTGGCCACTCAAGAGATGCCTTGGGTGTAGTTCTAGAGGTTTCTGGCAACGTTAAAGAGGCAGTGGTTCTCCTATGATGTGGGTGGGGATTCATACTGATTCATCAGCGAGGGGTCAGCTGTTCATGCAGGATGTGTGTTTTGTTCATGAGGATTGTGGGGTTGATGCAGAGGAGCCAAGAACTGCAGCAGAATCTTTGATTGCTGTTTGGCCCTGATAAGCGGAAACCAGATCATTGAAGTGATCTTCATCATACAGCTGGTTTGTGAAAGAACCAGTTCTTCATTTTCCGACTGGGTGTGATCCTCATCGAGTGGCCTGATTATTGGGTGCCCTGACCAGTGAAGTGATCTGCATCGTACAACTGGTTTGTGAAAGAACCAGTTCTTCATTTTCCGACTTGGTGTGATCCTCATCGAGTGGCCTGATTATTGGGTGACCAGATCAGTGAAGTGATCTGCATCGTACAGCACGTTTGTGAAAGAACCAGTTCTTGATTTGTTGATTAGATGTGGTCTGCATCGAGTGGCCCGAATTCTGGGTGACCCGATTAGTGAAGTGATCCACATCATCGAGCTGGTTTGTGAAATTACCAGTTCTTTGTTTGTCAATTGGGTGTGTCCTGAATCAAGTGGCCTGATTATTGAGTGACAAGATCAGTGAAGTGATATGCATCATACGACTGGTTTGTGAAAGAACCAGCTCTTCATCTGTCGATTGGGCGTGATCCTCCTTGAGTGATCCAAAAAGATTATGGGGCACATTGAAGAAATTACTTCCTAATAACAAATATGTTAAGCATATATTGAAGATGGAGGGAGAAACAGACCCGTCTAAAATTGCCAACATCATAAACGAATTTTTTGCGAACATTGGCTCGAAACTGGCCCAAGTTTTCAATGGACCTATACCTAATATTAAGGACCGTATACCTGAGGGAGCACAAAAACTACATCTACAACATATTGATGTCGCATATGTCTGTAATGAATTATCTTGAATTCCGGACTACAAATTCACTGGTATAGACAGAATACCCATCAAGTACCTAAAAGCTGCAAGTCCAATTACATCACCCATACTAACACATATAATTAACCGATCCATAGATAACAAGGCAGTCCCAGTTGAGTATAAAAAGGCAATTGTTACCCTCTTTATAAAGCGGGTAATAAAGAAACTGTAGGCAACTATCGCCCGATTAGTATATTGCCGGCTGCAAGCGAACTGCTCGAACGAGCCATTCATCACCAGGTAACAAAATTCTTTAATCTCCATGACGTTATTACGGACAACCAACATGGATTCCGAAAAAAACATTCGACCAGTTCCAGTCTCCTGACGTTCATAGAGGGGGTGCATGGAAACATGGATAATGGGGGGTAAGTGGAGCAGCTTTTTTAGATTTTAAAAAAGCGTTCGATACGGTGAATCACGAAATATTATTGTCGAAATTGAGTAAATATGGTCTGGACGAGGACACCTTAGAATGGTTCAGGTCATATTTAACTGGTAGGACTCAAGTAACGAAGGTGCATGGCATACTGTCAAATGAAGCATCAGTCACGTGTGGCGTCCCCCAAGGATCTATTCTAGGCCCATTGCTCTTTGTTATATATATAAATGACCTTCCGGACGCCATACGTGACTGCGGTGTACAAATGTATGCCGATGACACTGTGTTGTTTTGTGATGCCAAGAACGAATATGAGTTGGAATTAAACCTCCAGTTGGCCTTATATGATGCCAGCACCTGGCTCCATGAAAACAGATTAACTATTTATGCTGAGAAGAGCAAATATATTTTCTTCGGCGATCATCACCAACTGCCTAAATACGAAAATATTAGACTAGAACTAGGGGGAAAACACCTGGAACAGGTGGTGACCTTCAAATATTTAGGGATTCATCTTGACGAGAACCTATCCTTCACAAAATATGTTGACTATTTGTATGGAGCGAAAGTAGGAAAACTAAAAACACTATGACAAGCAGGCAAGTACATTCCAACAGAGTCACGGCTAATGCTGTATAAGGCGCTTTTAGTACCAATGTATGACTACCCTGACACTTGCTATGCGGAATTATCTTTAGAACAATCAGGGCGGCTTCAAATGATGCAAAATGCATCATGTAGAATCATACTCCAAGAAGACAGGAGAGCAAGTATAGATGATATGCATATAAAGTTGAATATAGAATATTTGGAGACACATAGGGAAAACCATGTACTTGAACAAGTATATGGATGCATACATGACCTAACTACCCCACAGCTAAACAACATGTTCACAACAATGAACGAAATAGGCACGATACAAGGAAGTATGGTATCTAGGTACCAAACAAATAGCACATTAGTAGTTCCGAGATCACATACTAGGGCAGGTGAGAGGAGATTCGGAGTAAGAGGAGCTGTGTCATGGAACCCAATTCCAGAAAATGTTAAAGACTCCCCCTCAATTGCATCTTTCTCACAAAGGTTGAAGAACATTAGTCCTATCGCTAGTCTTAACAACCACCAAAATCATGCTTAGTACTCAGTGAAATGGAGATGACCACCAAAGGAACCACAATAATACACTCAAGTTGATAACTCATACTGTGGCAGGAACGCAGTTGGCAAACTGGATGACCTGCCTTGGTATGAGTCAGACTGGGTAATCAGTCGACAAGTCACTATGATAGTATGAATGGGAGTACAAGGGATCAGGGAAGAATGCTGTACGTGTGAATGGGAGATGAAATGGATCTTACTTATGTTGGAATGAATGAAATGAATGGCAGCATTCGGAGAGAAAGGAAAGTTTGAATATGACATACATGGTTTTCAAGCATGAAATTGTATACAACTACTGGACGAATAATATTGAATGTTTATTGATGTATATATGTTTACTCTCGCAATGATACAATTAAGTTATTTGTAATAAACAATGCTTGTAAAGGGAGGGAGATGAGGCACCGCTTCATCCCCTCAAGGATAAAAACTAATAAACTTGACACTTGAAACTTGAAACTTGAAACTTGAGTGGACGGATTATTGGGTGACCAGATCAGTGAAGTGATCTGCATCATACGGCACATTTGTGAAAGAACCAGTTCTTCATTTGTTGATTGGATAAGGTCTGCATCAATTGGCTCAAATAATTGGTGACCAGATCAGTGAAGTGATCCACTTCATCTAGCTGGTTTGCAAAATAACCAGTTCTTCATTTGTGAATTGGTGTGTTCTGCATCAAGTGGCCCGATTATTGGTTGACCAGATCAGTGAAGTGATCTGCATTGCATGACTGCTTTGTGAAATAACTAGTTCTTCATTCATCTATTGGGTGTGGTCTGCATCGATTGGCCTGATTATCAGGTGACCAGATCAGTGAAGTGATCTGCATCGTACGACTAGTTTGTGGAAGAACCAGTTCTTCATTTGTCTATTGGGTGTGGTCCGAATCGAGTGGCCCAATTATTGGGTGATCAGATAAGAGAATTGATCTGCATTGCACGACTGGTTTGTGAAGGAACCAGTTCTTCATTTATCGATTGGGTGTGGTCTGCTTCGATTGACTCGATTATTGAGTGACCGGATCAATGAAGTGATCTGCATTGTCCAGCAGCTAGTGGAAGAAACAGTTCTTCATTTGGTGATTGGGTGTGGTCTGCATCGAGTGGCCCAATTATTGGGTGACCAGATCAGTGAAGTGATCTGCATTGTACAACTGGTCTGTGAAAGAACCAGTTCTTCATTTGTTGATTGGATGAGGTCTGCATCGATTGGCTCGATTATTGGGTGACCAGATCAGTGAAGTGAGCTGCATCGTACAACACATTTGTGAAAGAACCAGTCCTTCATTTGTTGATTGGGTGTGGTCTGCATCAAGTGGCCTGATTATTGGGTGACCAGATCCGTGAAGCAATCTGCATTGTACGACTTGTTTGTGAAAGAACCAATTCTTCATTTGTTGGTTTGTGAAGCAACCAGAAGCTCTTCTAGTTCATTGGGCTGGTTTGTGAAGGAACCAGTGCAGGGAACAACACAGTGGTGTCAATCAGTGAAGTAGGCTGCAACGTGAGGCTGCTCTGCGACAGATTCAGTGAATTGGTTTGCAGCATGTGGCTGATTTTTTACGAAATCAATGACGCTGTATGGAATAAAGAATTGAGTGAAGAGGCCATCAGCAACATGGTCTGCATCATGGGGCGGATTTGTGAAAGAATCAGGGACCTGGTCAAAGGTGTGTGGCTGATTTGTGATGACTTTGACATACTGGTCAGCATCAGAGGGCTGGTCCATGGAAAATCTGTAAAGATATTTGCATTGTGGGGCTGATCTGTGAATAGATCAGTGAAGTGACCTGCATCATGGGGCTGATTCGTGAATAAATCAGTGAAGTGACCTGCATCGTGGGGCTGATTTGTGAATAAATCAGTGAAGTAACCTGCATCGTGGGGCTGATTTGTGAATAAATCAGTGAAGTGGTCTGCATCATGGGAATGATTTGTGAATAAGTCAGTAAAGCTGCAAAAGGAAAGTGTGGTGCAGAGAACAGTGTACTGGTTGGTAATGACTTCTACAAGATTGATACTGGCGACAAGAAGACTTGCACTGTACCATCGTAGGAGAAAAAAATCGCTGTGTGAAAGCTGGTATCAAGACATGTGTGTATGGACCTGGCACAGTCACCATGCATACCATGGATATCATGTGGTGGTTGTAGAAGCACCACATGGTCATCAGAAGTGATGCAGAATCAGCGAAGGTGCCAGAGAAGTTTCACAGATGCCACACGAGTCCTAAAAGAAGACGCAGGTTTTGTAAAAGATAACCCAGAAATCGTTGATAGTGCTGCAATAAGTGAAGAGATAGTGGTCCTCATCAGAGATTTTGCAAAAATCACATCATCTGTTGTGTGGTGGCAGACATTTCATCAAAGTGCTACATAAGTCAATGTTGGCGCCACAGAAATCGATGTAAGTGCCAGATAAATCAACATAAGAGCCATACAAGTCAAAGCTGATGCCACATAAATCGACATAGGTGCCATATAGGTCAACATAGGTGCCAAGCAAGTTGACGTGAGTGCCACATATGTCAATGTTGGTGCCACACAAATTGACGGAGGTGCCACACAAGTCAAAATAGGTGCAACACATACCGATGTAAGTGCCACATAGAGCAACATAGGTGCTGCAGGAATGGACGAAAGTGCTGCAAAGGATGAAGTGATTGCTCAATCAGAACAGATTTAAACTGAGATAAGTCCATTCCTTTCATATTATCAGAAAACCATTTCTATTAATTCCAACATTGTGATAATCTCCATCTTCATGAAAGCTAGGAATTGATATTGCGAGATCTGTGCTTATTAACATAAATAATTCACTCAAAGAGGCAGATGTCTCATCAGGATGGTGGTCAAACGACTAGTGTGAATCATCTTATGGAAATCATCAATTTGCTTCGATTTTACAATCTCGACACAAATCATTAGCATCAGTGCCTGCGTACATGTCCATATAGAGAGTGAGTTCACACAAAGTTCATATCTATACTGATAGTGTCACATCTCAGTGGTGTACAGTGCTTGTCAGTGTGCTGTCCAGTGGTGGCAGATATCAGTATCGCATCATCAACTGAGAGAGAGCTTCATCCTGTGCAGTTTATGGGAGGTCAGGTAGAGGTGACAAGAAAGGCATATTGATTGCTTGACCGGCAGTTGACTCCTGTGAATTTGTGACTCTTGTAGTGATATCTATATGCAATTACCAGTAGTATTTGCAATTGTTGTGCAATTACCCATATAGGTGGAACTCATTTTATTGTTGAAAACACAAGAACACCAAGGATTTGAACAGGTGAATGGCGGTTTGGAGAAAAATCGTTATTTTTCCTAATTATCGATAAGAAAGAGTGATTATCACCGGAACCAACTGAGGTGGGACTCAGTTTTTGGTGACTAAGGACTCGATCATTTAATACAAAAAAAACAGACCCGAAAGTGTTTGAATAGTGCAACATTTTCAACTTAAAATAAGAGATTTTTCCAAAATTTTTGTGAGGTAAAAAGTTCATTGAGTGACCTGCAGGGTTGGCACCGAAGAGACAATGACATCCAACACCCCTATGTACATCAATTCTGGCAGATGATGCCTCTCTGATGTCATGCTCAACAAGTCCTGAAACATCACCAATCACAATTCATGAGTCGGTACCGGGAGATGTTTATGTGTCATTTCCACCCAAAAAGGCTCAAACTACACATACTCATGTGCCAATGCCAGCGAAACATTTGTACAAACAACCATGTGTATTAACAGTACCATGGTCAACAAAAAGTGTGCCCAGCCTTGGTCTCTTTGCGAAACAAAATGATAGACCTAGCAGTCAAAGTGCATATACAATGAGACCTGGATCTGGGCAGGGACCATCAAACATGCTGTGGTCTCATATGTAAAGATGATTAGTGAAAAACGATGTTCTACAATGAAGATGGGTGAAGTTCCACAACAGAGAAGCCCAAAAGTGTTACCAGGACACCCTAAACTGGTCAATAAGAGCACCAAATGGCAACAAAATGTTCCAAATGAAGATTATGACACTCCTGAATCACAGAGATGTCTGGAAGCTGCTGTAGCCACAATTGAGACCACTAAAACATGAATGGACGTAGCTAGAAGATTGTCCGGTGAACTTGCTGACTCTGAGGATATAGGGTCTTCAAGTGATAATGAGAAGACCATTGGTGATGGTTCAAGGTCTCCGAGACCATCTGGCAGTGAAGAAGGACCAATGTCTGGTAGTCAGGTGAAAGACAACATTGGAAATAAGGATAATCAGGTGATATTTATCCCTACCAGCCTATTTCAGTAAGGAAGTTGTACCCAGAATATCATCAATAAATATTGGATGAAATTAGAGACCAAAGGAGAAGACCATCAGGCAAAAAAGATGACGTTTTTAGAGTAAAAAATTGTAGCATGTGACTAAGTGACGATGAGGACGATGATATGACGAAGAGGCAGAGACCATTTAAATCACCAGTTTGCCTATTGAGAAAGGTGCAGGTGATAGCAGAACTTTGTATCATGTCCACTCATCATCGTCCTGGGTCTTCTCCACGTCATGAAAAGCCATTATTTGTGCAAAAACATGACAAACCTCATCGTTCAAAGAAAAACGATGATTATTGTCCACCATTTCTGAGCCCAAAAAACCCCGATAAATTCGTCTCGAGGAGGAGGAGGAGATGATGGTGGAGACGATGATGGAGATGATAATAGGGACAATGAGGATGAGGAGGACAAAGATGATGACAATAGAAATCCCTTTCATAGTAGTTCTCCACAAAAACAACCCATCATCAGTAATGTGAATAGAGGAGATTAAAATCAGACTGTGCAAGTGCTGCCAAGCTGGGATGGTCGCAAAACAAATTTGAAACTGAATAAATTTAATTCTACTAATGATCCAATCGAATGGTGGGATTTATTCATCAAATACATTACAATGAAGAACCTGAATAACAGACAGGCTGTCACCATTTTTGAGCTTTCAATGGACAGGGCAGGTAGGTCATGGCTGGCCTCCTGCGACCTACAACCTGACATTAACCTTGATGACCTACAAGACTATTTTTCGAGGAGTACTGTCTGAATGATGCCAGATTGTCACAGTTCAGGGCATCTTTGTACCAGCTCCGACAAGGCAAGAAGAACAAAGTCAATGAATTCATCAGATCTATTTTCACAAAGTATGGATCTATGTTTCATTTTAGAAGCAATCAACCATTTTCTGAGGCTGAGACTGTGGAGGTGCATTCAATAATACTCATTGCCTTGGCCCCTCATATCAAGTCCTATGTACTCATGTGTCAACCTCAAACGTTTGAGACCATTGTAACCAATGCAGGGATGGGGATGACAGAAACATTCAATTCAATTCTGGATGAAGAGAGGGTGGCCCAAGTCATGGCAGACATAGTAGTTGGCAGACTTGAATCATCAGTGGCAGAAGTGGCAGAAGTTAGGCAGATGAAAAATGATGTGCAAAAACTGACACAATCTATTTCTGATCTATCCATTATGGCAGATCAACAGCAACAGCAACAAAGAAATGGACAATCCATTCAGAATAGAGACACTGGTTTTAGAAGTCGATTCGGCTTCAGGAACCTGGGAAACGAAAATAGAGGAGCTCTTACGCTACTGGATCAAAGTAAAACCCAATTTTCCGATAAATCTTGAGCCCATTGCTATAATTGTAAGAAGATAGGCCATTTTGCCAGGGAGTGTAGAGCTGGAAATTACTCCAATTCTGGATATTCTAGTAATGATGGGTTAAGAGATAAGCGAAATCCTGACACTTGTCAGCTATACTCTGGAAGGGGGCATACAGCTAAGCAATGTTTGCCAGGAGGTGATGGAGATGGTCCTGCAAGGCAGGGTTTATCTTCAATACAATCTCTATACCGAAGATAGCCGGCTGGTTCAGTAACAAGGAATCCTGAAGGAAATGCCGGAAATACTAATTTCAAATCAAAATGGTCTATTAGCTATGGGGACAGGATCAGAAAATGAGATTGAGTTATGTATAATGCATGATAACATAATAACAATGTACATCAATTACAAAAAAAGTGGCTGCTTTGGTTGATACTGGTTCATCCTTGTCGTGTATGGACTCAAGTGTGTTGAAGGATGTAATGCCTGAATGGAGAAAATCTCTGAAAAAGATGGGGACCCGAATCATAATACCTGATGCTCAAAATACCAGAATGCCCATACTGGGAAATAATGAAATACCCATTTCTATTGAATATGCACCATTTGAAGCAAAGTTCATAGTTGTTGAAAACTTGGCATCAGGTGTTATGTGTTATAATGGGTTGAACTTTTCTGAGAGAAAAGAATGCTATTGTAAAGTATGATGAGTCTGTAGTGGAGATTAATGGTGGCAATACCATTGCACTATTGATGTCTGATTGGGATTATGATACTTAATTTGATGTAAAAACAAAGGTAGATACAATTTTAGAACCTGCTTGTATCCAAGCCATACCATGTTCAACTGCTGAAGGTGCCTTCACAAGATTAGTGACATTCAAAAATCAATTCTGGCGATATAGATATACTATGTATGATACAGGTGATGCAGTATCGGTCACAATTCATGGATATAGCCAATCTAGATGATGTGACCATGTATGTGGTCTTTCTAGTTGCTCTGGTTTCAGGCATGAGGAGATGTGAGGTTCATGTGCTCTCTGAAGAGGAGAATACTACTTGGTAAGCTTACCTCTCATGCCTGACTTTCTGGCCAAGAATCAACAGCCATATGTGGGAACTTTTTCTATTAATACATCTTCCTTGCATAGTCACATTGACCAAGAGATTTTGTATAGGATTATATGCCCTGTGGTCGCCTTGAGATTACTACATTCACTCTTTTTTTACTTTAGGGATATGTGCCCTGTGGTCGCCTTCAGATTATTAGATTATTACATTCACTAATCTTTACTTCAGGGATATGTGCCCTGTGGCACTAATCAGGCCAAGCTGTGGTCTCTCCACTCAAGAATGATTAGGACATGATTCCTCAGAGTTTGTTTATGCTAATTCCTATAGTTCTACTCATGTTGTTCTCAGTGGTGTGTTTCACTTGATGGCTCTTCTACCCTGGCTCTTCTACCCATTTTCCATATTACATTCGGTTTGCATGGTGCAACGGAGTGACAGATTCGGTAACCCCCCCAGATCAGAT
Organism: Nereis procera; assembly: GCA_032360585.1. NCBI lineage: Eukaryota > Metazoa > Annelida > Polychaeta > Phyllodocida > Nereididae > Nereis > Nereis procera. The sequence continues at coordinate 8,439 of JAUOBU010382108.1, read as the reverse complement.
ACTGTACCCTCTCTCCTGCAAATTATGCATCCCCAGGCAATAACCACTTCCATTTGAAAGTCACCACAATACCTATGTGAAAGATAAAAAATCTTTCCACCAAGGAATGCCCTCACCCGTCCAACTCCCTGACATCTGGTGGAATGTGCTAAATCATCTTGTCATGACAAGTTGAGAAATGCCCGGGCTCTCAATATTGCATGTATTACGCATTATTTAGATCACATCCAGCCTTCTCGGTTGCACGTATAGCACCCTCAGGAGTGTGTTCTTCTGATGTGCAACCCAAGGGGTTTTATGCTTCACTGTTAGCAAGTATTTCAGACTTTATTTCTGCCGGAAATTTACTCTCACATGGGTGCTAGTCGCGTGGACATGTAGCCAGGTAGTATGTGGGTGTTAGCCCTCCATTGTGGGAGTATGTTCTCGATTGTACTATTAGCACAGATGTTGTACATTATAAAGGCACAGTCCCTGTGCTATTAATGCTATGTTTCTTCTTTGCAGTTTAGTTTGCTGATGATAATCAGTTAGGATAGCATGACTTGCATGTTTCTCCCTTGCAGTACATTGAAATGGCTATGTACTCCTTGGGGATAGTAGTCCTGTGATTTTCATACATGTGCTTGTTGTCTTCTTGTGTCATGACATCATTTTTGCAATGGGGCCTAGTTAATTCATGCGCTACTCTTCTGAGCTAATTAATTATTAGTTATTCCACCAGCGATGTTAACTTTGGTCCAGTCATTTTGTTAGTTTAGGTCACATGCTACATTTTCTTGGTTAGTTGGCCCATCTCACAGATTCAACTCTGCTCTTTAAGTTTTTTTGAGCCAGTCAGTCTCGTTTGTTTATTTCATGTGCTACACTTCTGGCCCAGATTATGTAAAATGTAATTATTCATCTTAGCTTCTTCATTAATTCAATTATGAGTTAGTCTTAGTTCCCTTGATAGTTGCTACGTTTTTCCCCTTACTACGTGGTAATATCGTGGGCCCCCGTGCATCTATTCTCCGGTAGTTTAGTCTATTCCTTACTCGGGTGGATATCATGAGTCTCAAGGGTAATGCCCTTTGTCCAAATTGCAGGGCTCGTTCTCCTACGGAGGTGGACAAGCCCAGAACTTACCGCAAAATTTGCAGTGCCTGGTCAGAGGAACAGTGGAACAGTTTCCTGAATAGGCATACTCAGACATCTAAGCCTTATGCCTCTTCAAGTAAAGCGGAATCCCCAAGGGTAGTTATCTCCCCCTTAAGGAACCCTCTGTTTCCCTAAGTTCCCACCAGGCACCCCAGGAGACTAGCAGTAAATTCTCTAGAAAGTCTCCTGGGGCTAAGTCCACTCCTCCTGCCCCAGCAAGAAGTTCAATTAGCAAGGCCAAGGGATCCTCTAAGGGGAGGGCCTTGTCTGTTACCTCTACTGAGTCAAGTCCTTTCCTTAGATCCTCTTTTGGAAAGTCCAAACAGAAAGCTACGGTGGTGGGTTCAGTCCCTCCAAAGGGTACGGGTCTGCCCGAGGACACAGTTCATCCTGTGAATTCCTTGGGTGGGACCCCTGCCCTGAAGACCTCTGGCCTGGTCTCTGCTGGGGCACAGTCATCTTCGAGGCCTTCTTCTGGTTCTTCTCACGTCAGGGACAGCCTAGAGAAGACCAGAAAGAAGCTTGAGGTGACTGATGCAGTCCTTGTGTCTGCCAAGCACAACCTAGTGGGCAAGAGTGATAAGGTTGCCTCTACCCCTAGTTCTGTGCACCCCACCAAGGTCTCACGGCCTCCTAGACCTGCTTCTACTAGGGCCTGGTGCCCAGAGCTCCCTGCTGGTGCCCGGTGCCCAATAGAAAGCTCTCTGCCTGGAGCTCATTGCCTGGTGCCCAGCAGCCGTGCCTGGGAGTAGGTCTAGGCCCTCCAGCAGCTCTTTGGACAGCTCTGGGTCTCCCCCTATGGCAGCTAGGGAACTCAGTAGTCTGTCAAAGGCCTTAGGTCTAAGCATTTTGGTGCTTCTAGCTCTGATGCATGGTTCCCATTGCCCAGGCTTGCTAGCTCTTTGCCTGGTGCCCAGTACCCAGAGCTCCTGGGTCACTGCCCAGTGCCCAGTGCCCGGTGCCCGGTGCCCAGTTCTGCTGCCCAGTCCAAGGTTACTTACTTAGATTCGGGCAAGCAGGTGGCCTCTAAAAAGAGCACTTCAATCAGTTCAGGATTCGAAAGTGAAGTGAAGGCGTGACCGAGATGTACCTTCATCAAAAGCCACAGTCAGGAATGGCAATCCCATGTGCCCTCAGAGATTTTTGGATCTACTAGGGAGGAGACCCTGGAAAACAGGGATTTTCACTGTCCTCCTCCCTTAGTCCAGACATTCAATGTCCCTCCACAGATACCTTTCCACCAGCCAGGGCTCCTCATATGGCCAGTTCCCCTATGCAGGAGGCTTTTATGGTTCCCTCTTATTCTCCTTCAGCTGATCGCCATACTCAGGCCTTGATCGCAATGATTAGGGTGGAGATAGCCATCCTTAAGTTTCTGGTTAATCTCGCTCAGGATTTGAGCAAGCCGAGCCCTCCCGAGGAGGATAGTTTTGATTGGGAGGAGGAGAGGCCAGCATCCGAGAAATGGATGAAGGAATTCAGGAGGTTTGTTGGGGAGCCTCTACCTGAGTACGTCCCCCAACCAGACCTTGATTCCTTCAAGTCCCATGGCATCGCCCATAGTTCCTTCGATGCCTCTTCCGAGAAGGAGAGAAGGGCGAGACATGTGGACTCGATCCTTGAGGGAGCGCTGCCTCTCTCTTGACTCCTTGGGGGAATTTAAGAATATTTGGATAGATTTATCCAGAGGGAGGATCCTCCCAGGGTTCTTTACTCCGTGGACAAAGGGGAGTCTGTGAGAGTGTTTCACACTGCCACTCCCAGGGTCTATGGGTGCTCCACTGGGAGATATAGGGTCAGGTCCTCCAGGCAGCACAACAAGACTTACCTGGAGTCCTGCCCCCAGCCTGGCAGAGATACAGCTCTGTAGTCCCAGAAATCCATTGCTGCCTCTAGGCTTTCTCCTGCGGAGGAGTTGTCCATACTGTACTACGTGGACTACGCTCTGGCTGCTGGGCTCTCAGTAGCAGAGCAGGATATAAACGACCTCTCCCTCAGGGCTTAGGCCAAGGAAGCAATCAAGGTTGGTCTACAGGCCATTGAACACCCTTTGAGTATCACACAGTAGGTGGTTGGAAATATGGAGCTGTCCCGCTAATCCACAGCTCTCATATATCTGCCATCTGACTCTGAGACCAAGGCAGAGCTGAGGTCTTTCCCCCTAGGAAATGATGAGCTCAAAGAGGCCTCAGTTCAGGCCATCAAGTGAGCAAAGAGGCAGAGAGAGCTGCCAAGCCTCACCAGCCCAAGAAGGCTATGTTTTCTTAATTTTCCTTCCAAGGACAGGAGTCTGGCAAAGTAGAGACAGAGGGAAATCCAAGGGCAGGGGCGGAGGCAGAGGTGCTTCCCAGACATCTACCTCTGACCTTTCTCCAGCAGTGGGCACTCCTCGGGCTCCTCCAACTAAACAGTCCTCTAAGGGCAAGAGGAAACCAGCTAAAGACTAACAGCAGCCCTAGGGGCACAGGCGCTGCCTCCCCTCCCGTCATCGGAGCTCATCTGTTGGGATTTCTTCCCCAGTGGGAGACACTGACTCCCAACAGGTTTATTCTAAACATCATCAGGTGAGGAATAATCCTGTCATTTTGTGAACAGCCTCCCCTCTCTCAACGTTTTTTGCCCTTTGGTCTGCAAAGGGAAGGCAATCCAAGAAGAGAGGCACTGTTCACCAAAATCGAAGTTTGCTCACCAAGGGTGCAACAGAGCCTGTGGAATCACCAATTCCAGGCTTCTATTGCAACCTATTCTAGGTAGCAAAGCTAACTGGGGGATTCCAACCCATAATAAACCTGAATGCCTTGAACCTCTTGATATACAATCAGAAATTCGAGATGGAGACTTCAAGGTCGATTGTGAAGTCAGTAACCTCAAGAGACTGGACCATGTCGATAGATCTCAAGGATGCATATTTTCATGTCCCTGTCTGTCAAGACTATTGATACTAACTGAGGTTTGCAATCTCACAGACCGAGGCCTTTCAGTTCAAGGCTCTGCCTTTTGGCCTCAGTTCAGCTCCAAGGATTTTCACTATGATCCTTCAGGAGGCGACGCAACACTCACATCAGTGTGGTATCAAGTTCCATCACTACCTGGATGACTGGTTGATCTGGCATTAGACCCAGTCATCCTGAGACAGCACCTGACATACATCCTTCACCTCTCCAGTCACCTAGGTTGGATGGTGAACTTGTAAAAAAAATCAGATCTGATTCCCAGCCGGCAGTTCACCTACTTGGGTATGGACTTCAACACAGAATCGTTGTTAATAAATCCATCCTGCAGGTGGGTGGAGAGACTAGAAGGATGTGTCAGGTTATTCACCAGAAGGCCAACACAGCCAGCTTGAACCATCCTTCATTCGCTAGGCCATATGGTCAGTCTTTCAGATCTCACTAATCTGGGTCAGTTGCACATGAGGCCCCTTAGGCTCTGCCTGTTGAGCCAGTGGTGTCCACGTTGTGACAGCCTAGAACAACTAGTAGTCCTAGACGAAGTTGCTCTTCAGGACATTCACTGGTGGCACTCCAAAGAAGACAATCTGCAAGGAAAGGATGGGGAACCTACTTCTCAGTGGGTGAAAGCTGCAGCCAGTTGTGGGGAGCATGGCCTTCCATCTATACGGGCTGCTTGATAAACTCCCTGGAGTTGGAGACTGCACTCCTCGTGATCCAGGGGTTTTTGAGTATGCTCCAAGACCAGGTGGCGTTGATTCTCTGCGACAATGCCACAGCTGTAGCTTACCTGTCCAAGTAGGGGGCACTCACTCAGCTCTGTTATGCGGTCATGACTGGTAGATTTTCATGCAAGCCACTTCTCTGAGGATGACTCTGAGTGTCCACCACATTCCTGGCAACAGGAATGTCCTCACGAATGCTCTGTCACATGCAGAACCAGTTCAGACAGAGTAGGAACTGGAACTGTCCCTGTTCAATGCCGTGTCCCCAACAGTAGATCTGATGGCCACTCCTCACAACAGCAAGCTTCAGGTGTTTGTGTGCTCATTTCCAGACCTCAAAGCTCTGAGCGTAGATGCGCTGTCATTCCCTAATCTCAGGACAGCGTACATCTTTCCCCGTCAGTAGCAAAATTCTCTGGTCTGGATGGCGCAGTCAGATTCACCTGATCACTGTCGAAGGTGACTCTGGTTCAGCTAACGAACTTTGTGACTAAGAACCAGACACCTAAGTTCAATTCTCCACTTGTGGAGATCCCAGCTCTCCCACATGGGGAGGAGACTCTGACCTCTCAAATGCCCTGTGCAAGTTGAGAGTTTACTCGAATAAGGTGAACAGTTTCAGAGGGACTGGGAGACATTTATTTATCCCAATATGTCCCTCTGCAGCTGGGGAGATCATGTCACCTCATGGCTTGGATTCGGTCTGTGATCTATGGCTCACATGCTGCTTTAGATGATGTGTCATTGCCTGATGAACACATCTCAGCCCATGAGGTTAAGGCTCTAGCCACCTCTTGGCGTATGTTCAGCCAGTCATGTTCGGTGTCCGAGATAAAGCGGCCTTTTGGAGATCATCACAGATGTTACCTATTATCTCAGGGATTTGTGCGGTCAAACATTTGACCTTTACTCCCTGGGCCTGATCATGGCTGGCCAGGCAGTGGTACATCCTCCAGGGTGAGCATGCTTGTATATAGTGTGTATATATTTGTTCACTCTCCTAGATGTGGAGTGGTGCCTTTCACTTTGTTGCTATGTTTACCCAACACTGGCAAGTTTTGGATGGGTATTTATTGTATATTCAAGACTAGGTAGTTTGTACCTAGGATTGTTATAATTTTCTAGCGCGAGCTAGGAAGGTACAAATCCTGTATATCACTGCTGTAGGTAATGGTACCTGCCCCTGAGTCCATCCAGAGTGATCTGTTTTTGGACAACAGTCTTGTATATTTACGGTCTAGGCAGTACTACCTAGCTTCGACATTTTTCTCTTTATTTAGAGAGAAGTGTCTTTATGCTATCATGGGAAGATTGTTTTTCTGCTCAATCCCTTCTACGTGACATATTAGATGCATTATTTGATCGAGAGATGGTACAGTATCTGATCCCCCCAGATTGTTGACCTAATCTGGGAATCAGTACTTACCATCTCTCCTTCAAATCAAGGTGCCCTCCTGTCCATCCCTGAGTGAGTCAAGCTTGTTGAAAAATAGGAGGAGTTACTCTCTGGGTTGCACTATATCACTGATTCAACACATTCCACCAGATGTCAGGGAGTTGCACGGGCGAGGGCAGTCCCTGGTGGAAAGATTTTAATCTTCCACATAGGTATTGTGGTGAAGTTAGAATGGAGGCGGTTAGCACCTGGGGATGCATAATTTGAAGGATAGATGACAAGCACTGATCTCAGATTAGGTAAACAATCTGGTGGGCGTAGGATGGTTGGTTGGTTGGTTGGTTGGTTGAGGTTTAACGTCTTTTCAACACCTAATGGGTTATATAAGACTGAATATTTTATTCATTGATTAGTCAAATTGGTGATTAGCTGAAGAAAGGAGCACATCTACCGGAGGCTATCCCCTGCTCCTTGCAAATAGCAATTGTGGATCTTCATCGTGCATGCGCACAGACACTTGAAGATATCATTCAGCTGAAAATCTCCTGTCTATGCAATGGGAAATTCCCAGCTAAATGACATCTAACACACATGGCCGGCCTTTACAATAAAGTTGAAAAAAAAATCCAATCGGCGGCACTGGAAAATAGATAAATATGTCCATGATTTATAGCTTTCAAAACAGTCCTATCTGTTGCAGATATTCGAAGATGTATTTCATATCAATTTTATCAAAAAGTTCTTTCATATCTTTGACATCAAAGAATGCAGTTCTTGTTTGCAAGAAATCTACACAATCAATGAGAATATGTCTTATAGTCAGTGGGCACTGGCATGCAGTGCACTGGGGTTGATCTTCTTGCTTCAGTTGATAGGCATGCGTGAGATGGGAATGTCCAATTCTTAAGCAGGAGAGCACAATCTCCTCGCGTCTACTCATGTGGGCTGACGGCCTCGGAGTTTTAATCACTGGTTGCAGGCTATGCAACTTATTGTTGATGCAACTGGATTGTCAAATACAAACCTGATACTGCTTCGACGTCTATGGTCCCTCCCAGCATACCCGGCTTTCCAAGTGATGTAGTAAAGTGACTTCACTATTTATCCCCTACATGCTGTAGAGAGTTAACCTCATTGGTTGATCCGTCATAGTGATAACGAGGTTATTTATTAACCCTTTCACTACTGGATCGATTTCCAACCATGTGGCTATTTCGTCAATTCACAGCTCACGTTAGTCATATGGTAGGATATTATTTCCTACTGTGGTCTGGCTCTCGTTTTATTCGAATCGGACCATTAGAAGCCTTGCACTTAGTCTCAAAAGACACAATATTCAAGGGTGATTTCGAAAGTATAGTAGTGAAAGGGTTAATGAGATGAGCAATAGTTCTGACCGAGATGCAGGGTGGTACTGCTCACCAATACTGCTGCTTTGTTTTGGATAGACCTTATCTGAAGATAAGCCAGATTAGAATTATCATATACAACTGTTATTCAAATGAAATCCTGCCCAATTCAAACGGTCGTCAAGGACTATATGGTATGATAGCCTCTACAAGGTTGTGATTCCCATCCATAGTGCCATAAAATAACACTTTTTCTCATCTTCCTATCATGTTTTCTCGCTGAGCATAGCCTATAAACAAATATTCAGTCTTTTTCGCTGATATACTGCATAGGGTGGAGGAATGATGAAATAACATACATACATAAGCTAACTTCGGTTAGAAATATGCTAATGAGGTGAAATTTGTCCCACGAGATGCCAGAGTGCATCATGAATACTGCGGTGCCCTAAGGTTAATTCATTATGCCAGCAAGCTCTCTGAACTCAACAAGACTTTATCTGCAGACATTTTGCTCGGATCTAACATCGTGATAGATCAAGATTGAATGGTATATAGGACTGACGACATCAATGACCTCGATGGAGTTTGACACCAGGTGGCAGCATTCTAGGTCATCTGCTAGACAGCGCCATAATCGGATTCCTCCAATCAGATGTGACCTACTTGGAACGCGCCTTGACCTAGATATGGGAGGAAAGGGGCTACGTCACTACTCAGTCCTCAGTAGCTACGACATAATTTTGACGTCTCCCATACATTTTCCATGGCGGATTTCAAACTTACGAGGGATCTGACTGAGGGCTATGTTGGTGATGCAGGCCCCAGATATTCGAGACTGTTACGCAATTCCGTGATCAGCAGCACGCATCAGATGG
>JAUOBU010382107.1:0-165812 GCA_032360585.1 Nereis procera | reverse complement strand
GGTCTAAAACCTTATAGAAAACAATGAATAGCCTCCTTAAGAAGTAAATATATATTTTATTAAGGTGGCGAGCCACAGCTAGGCTATCTATAACTAGAAGCCCGTTAAAAGTGATTCACCATAAAAAACCTTCATAACTTGGTAAACTTTAATTATCTTAGTACGATGTGAACAAACTTCTTAAGGAAAAAGAAAATTAGCCCATTAAAGAAAAAATACATTCGTACTAGGAAGAATAAGGCACAAAATGGTGTGGCAATTAGCAATAATATTACCTAGGAAGTTAAATATGTGTTTGTTTAAAATGCTTCGCCACCTTATAAAAGGAGACAAAAAATAAGGAGTAAATATAATGGGACAATATAATCCGATTACTGGACAAGTGAAACGGGTTACAGTAACAGATAAAGCTAAAGAGCTTATTGACAAGATTAGAGCAGAACACGGAAATCTTATGTTTCATCAAAGCGGAGGATGTTGTGATGGCTCACAACCTATGTGCTTTGAGGAAGGTGAGTTTTTACTTGGTCCTAGTGATGTACTTCTTGGCGAAATACACGGATGTAGGTTTTATATGTCTGAAAGCCAATTTGAGTACTGGAAAAATACACAGCTTTGTATAGATACCACTAAGGGACGAGGGTCAAGTTTTTCCCTTGATATACCAACAGGCTATCGATTTATTGTAAGATCAAGAGTATTTACAAAAAACGAAATCAACAATCTAACTCCTATAGCCTTTGCCACAGAGTAAGAATAGCGTCATAAGACTGCCTAAGCTCCATCTGCCCAGCTAAATACACTTAGATGCGAGTTTTTTTTGAGAGCTATGTTATTGCTAATTTCCGTGCCACGACTTATTTCTCTTAATACGAACATATTTTTCCTTTAAGAAGTTAATTTGCTTTTTCCACAGAGAGTTTATCTACAATAAACACACTGGATATCCATTAAAGGTGCTGAGATACGATACAAGATGAATGTAAACAACAATAATATTCAAGGCCTGTATGTGCACATACCTTTCTGCCAAAGCAAATGTACATACTGCGACTTTGCGTCTATAAAAACATCATTAATAAAAAATACAGAAGATATTTATCAGCTATTCACTAATTCACTGAAAAAAGAAATAAACTTATACGAGCAAATATATCCCAATAATGTATTTCAGTCTCTATACATTGGAGGTGGAACACCTTCCATCCTAAACCCAAAACACATCGATGAAATAATATCACACATATATAAAAAGTTCTCATTCAAAAGCAACTCGGAAGTTACCATAGAATGTAACCCACAATCTATATCAAAAGATAAACTAAATATATATCGTAAACTAAATGTAAACAGAATTAACCTTGGATGTCAGTCGTTTAACAACAGAATATTAAAAAGTATTGGAAGAGGAACAGACAAAAAAGAAATTATAAGAAAGTACAATATCATAAAAAATATGGACTTCAATTCTGTAAATATAGACCTGATATATGGACTACCAGAACAAAGCTACAACGATTATAAACAAGACCTAAATACTGCTATCTCTTTAAAACCAGACCACCTATCACTATACGAACTCTCAAAAACTCAAAAGTTAACAAACAAGGTAAATAAAAATAAAATACAATACCCAAACGATAACACAATTATAAAACAATTCCTACTGTCACACAAACTAACTGAAAAATATAACTATACCGCATACGAAGTATCTAACTTCGCACTACCAGAAAAAGAAAGCTACCACAACAAAATATATTGGACACAAGGGGATTACCTAGGACTAGGACCCGCAGCCGTAAGCACTATAAATAAAAAACGATATTTTAATACAACAAGCTTAAAACAATATATACAACTAATAAAAAACAATATGAAAGCAACCCAATACACAGAAAAACTAAACAACAATACCATAATAAAAGAAAATATAATGCTCTCTCTAAGAACTAAAGAAGGACTAAATTTAAACTCTATAAAAAACAGCAAAAACTATAGTTCAATCAAAACAAAACTAAAATCACTCGAAAAAGAAGGACTAATAAATATGCATAAATCACAGGTCAAGACTACAAAAAAAGGTCTCTTACTACTAAACCAAATTATTATGCATCTTATATGAAAATCGTATCATTAAAGAAGTAAATATATTGTAAACAGACTTTTTAAGGAGAAAGAAAGTTAACTTTCTAAAGAATAAACACCATCAAACTAAGAAAAGTAAGGTCTAAAACCTTATAGAAAACAATGAATAGCGTCCTTAAGGAGTAAATATATATTTTATTAAGGCGGCGAAGCACAAAATAATGAGGCACAATAACACCATAAAACTATGGCTTGCCCTTTGTAGGAAAACTAAACAAGGATTGAAGGAGATAACTCATAATCACCCTGCCTTAATACCTTATAAGGCCTAGTCGATATATCTAATATAGTAGATGCCTTCTCGCCATCCGTAATCTCCTTCTCAAATACAAAAAAATCTATCTTGTCACTAAAATCACGCTCCACCACTTCCAATATAGAAACACCTACATAATTAAAACTTGTCGATACCAAAACAGAACTTCTACCCATATAAGAAAAAACATCCCTTATAAAAGAATTATCAGGCACCCTAATTGCTATAGTCTCCTCACCGTATAAAGAACTATACTTATTCCTAACCACAAGTGTAAGTGGAGCAGGAAGTAAGTCCCTTATCACAGAAGGTATCTCCTGTCCAGCAAAATCATCCAACGACAACACATCTGGGAGCAAAACAATAAAACCCTTCGCCCTATTGCGATTCTTAAGATCCATAATCAAAGACCTAGACGCCTCATCAAAATAATCAGCAGAAAAACCATATATTGTGTCTGTAGGAATAACTCCAAGCTTGCCTTCCTTAAGCATAAAAGAACAAGCCCTTGCTACCCTATCACGATTGTGTAAACCAAGACTATAAATACAAGCCCTACTATCTCTCATAATACTCTCATAATACTCTCATAATACTCTCATAATACTCTCATAATACTCTCATAATACTCTCATAATACAAACATATTGTAAAAAAGCTTCCTATGGAAGAAATAAATTACTCCTTAAAGAAAAATACCCTAAAATTTGAGAAGAGTAAGGTATAAAACGGCGTGGAAATTAGCAATAATCTTACTTAAGAAGTTAAATATATCTCCATTTAAAGTGGTTCGCCACAATATATATATGAAAATTTAAGGGGAAAAGAAAAACTAATTCCTTAAAGGGAAAATACATTCATAATTAAGAAGCATAAGGCATCGTGGAAATTAGCAACAGTACATCTTAAAAAGTTAAATACAAGCTTAGCAGAAATTGGGAGATAGAACATACATTACTTGCCTCTAATCTTCTTCCTCAAAAGTGAAGCAAATAACTGTATCTCTCCAAGACTCATACCCAAAATATTAGCTATCTCCTCATAAGACTTACCCTCTCCTATAAATCTTGCAATGCGATGAGACTTATCCTTGTTCTTACCCAGATTCTTAACAACATCAACTACCCCTTCCTCTTCTTGACCATCCATTTGACCCTCAGAAACCCCAGCATCCACCACATTCTTACGAGGGGAACTATACGCCTTCTGGATATAAGTCTTCTCAGCAGATAAAAAAGAACCTGAAGAAGGAGCGATAGATTTAGCAGCAGAATTATTAGTTGCATCTCTCTTAGATAAACTAGGCAAACTCGAAGTCAAGCCTTTATCATTGGGAGACGAAACACCTCGAGAAACTTTATCTCTTACAATAACATTACTAGCAATATTATCCCTAGACTTTAAAAAGACCTCACTACGACTAAGAAGAGAATCCAAAACCTTTATACGCTCCTCAAGTATCTGTATATTCCTCTCTGCATCACTGTTAAACTTATTAGTAATGCCAACTATCTCATCAATGAGATCAGAGCGATCTCCCTTACTATAACGAATATACAATGTAATCGTTATCGCAAAATTAAGCACTATAAGGATAAACAATAAACCATCTATCATATTACTTACCTATATTGTGGCGAACCACTTTAAATAGACACATATTGTGGCTCGCCACCTTAAATAGATACAGATTTAACTTCTTAAGCAATAATATTGCTAATTTATGCGAGGTTTTGTGTCCTAGTCTTCTTAGTTTGAGGGTATTTTCCCTTTAAGAAGCTAATTTTCTTTCTCTTTAAGAAGTTTATTTACACTATATTGTAGACAAACTTCTTAAGGAAAAAGAACGCTATTTCTAAAAATAAAACCTTGGGAAAGGAAACATAAGAACCATAAAAATAAAAACCAAATAAAACCGTAAATCTATATCCATTTAAGAATGAACAATATACCAAAATCTAAGAATTACCCTCACTAACCTCACCCTCAAATCGCTTATATGGGATAGATTTTATAAAATTACCTTGATTTATAAAGCTAACCCTACTAAACTCATTTTTAACAAGCAAATCCGAATTCTTAATCATTATAGACACACCAGGAAAAACATTGCTCTTTGCCGAAATACGACCATTATTATCAAGGGAATCAAGATAAGAATTAAGCTCTTCTATATCGTCTTTAATTTCTACACATTGTATCGCAAACTCATTACTAGCCTCTATAAAACGACCCAACATAATATTCCTCTCCTCACTTATATTACCTGAATCCTTATGCCTCTGTAAAGTATTAATATTAGCCTTTATCCTGCTTAACTGTTTCTCTGATTGGGCAAGCTCTTCCTCAAGCTTAATAAGTTTTTCCTTATACTTAGGATCAGTACCCGCCTCTAATATAGTGTCAGTGTAAGCATTCGAACCTAAACTCTTAGCACTAATCTCATAGCCAGCCCTTAAGCTACCACCAAGTATAATACCCTTCCTGCCGTGACATATAATCCTACCGCAGGCATCAACCTTACTATGTAGTATTTCTTCCTTAACAATAACATCATTTCCTGCATAAACATTCGCATTCTCTATGAACTTTGCAAAAAGATTAGTACCCGCCTTAACAAAACCCCCATCCTTGCCAAGTATGCCTTGACCAACCACTATCTCACCATCAGCCTCAAGGTCAGCGCGACCAACACTACCTCTAATCTCTAAATCACCTCCTGCCTTAACAGTAAAACCATCAGATATATTGCCTCGTACTACAACTGTGCCCAAAAATATAATATTACCTGTGTTAAGATTAACATCTCCATTAACCTCATAAATTGGATCAACACACACTAAACCAGCTCTAACAACCGCCCTCCCCGATATCTTAGCAAGAACTTCAAGCCTATTTTCAGACAAACTTGTATTCTCACCAGGTTCAAGGATTATATCTTCTCCATCTGTCGCTGCAATAACCCTATTTAATACAGTCCTTCCATTCTCTCCTCGAGATAAGGGAATCTTTCTAGCAAGAACCTGACCAGCTACTACATTCTGAAGGAGATCAAGCTCCTTATAATCAATCTTACCTTTTTCATCTTCCTCAAACTTAACCGCTGTATCATCAACAATAAACTTATATTCTATCTTTGCATTTGAACCATTTACAAGCTTATCACCCTCCGCAACTACGACTGGTCTATCATATAACTCTTTTGCAAAGATATTATCTAACTCGCTGTCAAGTATACCGTAAACAACCCCTTTAGACTTTAATAAATCGTATATCTCCTCTTTTTCCAAAATCCTACCAGATAATATAGGAGACGAAACCGAAACACTCGCAGACATCTCATCTGCTCCGATCTCAACAAAAGCCTTACTATCAAAATTGGAGTTGGCAACCCATTCACCTATCTTAATATCTTCTCCGCTAGCCTTCTCTACTATGCGCTTCAGCTTTTTTAAAGAGTACTTTTTAATATTACGACTAGCCAAAGCAAATTGTGCATCCTCTAAACTCACCGGCTTGCCATCAGCACGAGGAAGACTGATATTAAGAAATATACCTTCCTTCCTAATAGTAATTTTGCATACTCCGTCTATATACTTAGCAACATCTTCCCTTTCGTAAGCTATCTCCTCAACACCTCTCCTTTCGTCAGTCTCTCCTGTACCAATCCCCTCTGCCATATCTAAAGAAGAAAACACTGTAGAGGAATCAAAACTATTAACGGCTTCTTCCTCGCTAACCCACACAAGCAACTTAAAGGGCCTTTTACCAAACCCTAAAAAACCATTCTTAGCTCTCTGAACTATCTCATAATCAAGATCAATACGAACCACATCAAAATGCTTACAAGCATCTTCTAATATTTCCTCTATCGTGTCCGCAACAAACTCCACCCGACCCAAAGGGGAACTACTAGGACCATCCCCATCCCCATCACCATCCGCTAAACTACTCTTTAAATCATCGATTGAAGCCATAATTAAAGCTCCCCATTTTTTTTACTAAACAAGCAAACTCGACTTAATATGATTAAGTTTGCCCTTAAGCCTTATAATTGCCTTCGTGTGAAGCTGGGAAACACGAGATTCAGTAACACTTAATATCTCCCCTATCTCCTTCAAAGTCAAATCTTCATAATAATAAAGAATAAGAACCTTCTTTTCTTTCTCAGGTAAATCCTCTATAATGCCAACTATTAACTTCTTTACTTCCTCTTTCTCTACCATCATATCAGGGTTTAATGACCTAGGACTTTCTATCGTCTCAACTATAGATAGTTTGTCATTGTCATCTCCAAGACTCCAAGCATCATTGATAGATATAAGCGAAGCACCACATATCTTAACAAGAGTCTGATGGAAATCATCAATTGGAACACCAAGCTGCTCCGCTATCTCCTCATCAGTTACAGGCCTGCCAAGCTTATTCTCAAGGCTACCTATTACAGACTCAATCTCTTTAGCTTTCTGGCGAATAGAACGAGGAATCCAATCAATTGATCTAAGCTCATCGTAAATAGCTCCCCTAATCCTCGTAACAGCATAAGTCTTAAACTTAATCTTCCTCGAAGGATCAAATTTCTCTATGGCATCCAAAAGACCAAATGTACCATAACCAACAAGATCCCCAAATTCAATATTCTGGGGCATACCCATAGCTATCTTACCCGCAACATATTTAACAAGCGGAGCATACTGAACTATAAAAGCCTCTCGAATAAGAGCATCCTGTGTCTTTTTATACTTTTCCCAAAGTTCATCCTCAGACATATTTTGAATCACAGATTTCATCCCCCTTCTCAAACAGTCTAATAAAATCTATTTTGCAATCAATAAGTTCTAATATAATGTATATCTATAATTAAAGCTAGCTGTCTTTATTAAGAATTGTTTTAACAGCCTTCGCAAGTAATTCGGGCTCTTTGGGTATATCAAAATCTCTTAAATATACACCGTCTTTATCGGCCGTAGAAGCAGATAAATTCTTACCTTGCCCAGCACGCTCATTCTCTAAATCCTCAAGTAAGGGATCATCAGCTTCAATACCATCTTCATAAAGTTCTTCTTCAAGGTCATTGCCCTCACCATCATCATCACCCCTATCTTCTATCGTGTAGTTAATATTGCTTCCTAGATCAACATTAGCAGACTCCTCTCCGCTTGATAAATCATTAGGAAGAAGATAAGCTAAAACATCAGGTACAAAATACCTTAATAATAAGGCTAAGCCTGCACCAAAAAATAAAAACATAATACCTATCAGTAACATCCTAAGCAAAACAGTTAAAAAAGAAACACCACTTATTATGCCGACAATGAAAGATATAATAATAGCAACAAGCGAAAAACCCAAACCAACCCGCAATAATGGCATAAAAGCTTTGTTATTTAGAAAAGACATATAGGAGCTTTTTGATGAGGTTAGCCCACTCTTTAGATTTTGCCCCTGCTCCTTTTCTTCTTCTTTCTCTATGTCTTTCTCTATGTCCTTTTCTATGTCCTTTTCTAAATCACCAGAGTAATTTTCATCTTCTTCTATGCCCATTTATGCTCCGCCTCCACCTTGTTTATTGACTGGTTTGAATAGATTTGTAAAGAATGATGCAAGACCACTTTGTTTTTTAGAGATTGGGACATTTGCAAGTTTGTTAGATATATCCTTAATACATTTGGAAGCTTTAGACTTTGGCTCAATAACATAAAAGGGTCTTTGTTTTATAACAGAATTGGAGACAACAGGGTCTTCGTACATAAAACCTAGGTTTTCTACTTCTATTTCAAGAAATTGTTTGGCAATATCAATTACTCTATTAGCTACTCTATTAGCCTCAAGTTCGCTATTAACACGATTAATAATAAGTTTAATACAAGCCTTCTCTTTCCTAGATGCTATTGTTTTAATAATACCATAAGCATCTGTAATTGAAGTGGGTTCTGGGGTTGTTACTATTATTATTTCATCGGCGGCAAGAACAAAACTAAGAACATTATCGGAAACTCCAGCACCTGTATCTACAAAAATAAAATCAGCAAATTGAAGCTTTCCAAGCTCTCTAATAAAATTAAGCTTTTGTCTAGAGTCAAGATTAGCAAGCTGGCTAAAACCAGATGCCCCCGCAATAATACTTATACCGTCTGGTGTATCTATAAGAACTTCGTGTATCTTTTTTTGTCCTTTTATCACATTATATAGGTTATATTTAGGTATAATACCAAGAATAACATTAACATTAGCAAGACCAAGGTCTGCATCCATTACAATTACTTCCTTGCCCAACTGTGCTATGCCTATAGCAAGATTTGTGGATATATTTGTCTTGCCAACCCCACCTTTACCGCTTGCGATGGTGATAAATCTAGGAGAGTTCGCCTGTTCTAAATATTTTTTCCCTTTTCTCATTATTTTTAATAATGTCTCAGCCTGATCCATAGGTTTTCCTCATTACCCTTTTAATACCATATCGAATATTTTATTCTTTGAAGCTTCCTCAATATCCTCAGGTACACTTTGACCAAAAGTTACATAAGTCAGAGACCTGTTCTTGGGCCTAATTGCACTTATAACCTGCCCAAGACTATTTGTTTCATCAAGTTTAGTAATTATTATATTATTATAATTCAGCACATCAAACTTATCTAATATTTCTACTATATCCCTATATTTTGTTGTTGCACTGAGCGCCAGGGAAACATCCAAATTATCCTCTATTACATCTAGATACTTTTTAATGTCACGGATTTCGTCGGTATTCCTTTGGCTTCTGCCAGTTGTATCCACCAGTATAAGATCATACTTAGCCATATTGAGTTCCATTCTAAATTCTCTAACATTATTGACCTTCGCAAAGGGTATCTCCATTATATCAGCATAAAGCTTAAGTTGTTGAATGGCACCAACACGATAAGTATCTATAGAAACCAACTTAACTTTCTTCTTTTGGAAAACACCAAAGTATGCACCGAGTTTTGCAATGGTTGTTGTCTTGCCCACACCTGTTGGACCAACAAGGACTATAACATTAGTCTTACCTTCAGCAAGCTTTATTCCACTTGAGGTATTTATAATCTGGGCTATCTGTTCTCTAAGTTTTTCTTTTATAACACTAAGTTTCTTCTCTTTCGAAAGAAGAAATTGTATAGAGGACAATGAACAAAAGTCATCTATAAAATTATCATTGAAATCCTCTTCTTTCATAAATAGTTTAACAAGATCGGTTGATTTATTTATACTTTCATCAACATCTTTTTTATAAATAACATTGTCATTGCCGCTGGGTTTACTAGTATCTACTTTTGGAACATTACTAGCGCCTGTAGAATTATTATTCCTGTCAGCAAGTATCATAGTAATAAGTGATTTTATCTCATCAAGCTCACGACTTAATCCTTC
Source organism: Nereis procera (assembly GCA_032360585.1). Lineage (NCBI taxonomy): Eukaryota > Metazoa > Annelida > Polychaeta > Phyllodocida > Nereididae > Nereis > Nereis procera. The sequence goes on along the minus strand of JAUOBU010382107.1, from coordinate 156,019 downwards.
AGAATTGTTTTGTGATAGGTTATCTTTACTTTCTTCTTGTTCTTGCTCCTTTACTGGCTGCCTTTCTTTAACATAATTATTATTGTGGTTGTTGTTATAATGGTTTGTCTTTTTTTCCTTTCTCTTTAGGGCAATCTCCCTATCAGCGTTAAGTCTTAGCCTATCCTTATGCTCTATTATCCCTACTGTTACTTCTATCATAACTTTACCAAATAAACCAAAAAGACCTCCAACCCTAACCTTTTTCTGAGACACAATGTAAGCGTTTTTGCCGGCATCTAAAAGCATTTTTAGCTTTGCTTCTTGAAAAGTTTTTGCTCTGTATTTTCTGTATTCCATAATATTCCTCTTCTATATTTTTAAGAAGCTATAGAAATGATACCCAGCTGTTCTAAGGAAACTTGAGGGATAATTTCATTATACGATAACACGACAAGCCCAGGTAGGCTTCTTTCTGTTATCTTTTTAAGCAATGCTCTAGTAGAGCCTGAGCATAAAACGATAAATTGATATCTAAGTTTAGACACACTGGCAAACTCTGCACCAAGTTTTTCAATTATTTTATTAATTGTATTAATATCTAAAGTAGATAAGTATCCCTGATCGGTTTCCTGTAGTGATTGCTCAAGTATAGCCTCGAGGCTGGGATCGATGGTGTAGGCTCTTATTATATTATCTTCATTCATATACTGATGTGATATTTGTTTAGAGAGCCTCGTTCTGACTTGCTCGGTTAGGGTATCAATATTGAGCATTCGTTCTCCATAGTCAGCCACTACTTCGAGTATAGTAACCATATTTCTAATTGAGACATATTCTTTTAATAGGTTTTGTAATATTTTCTGAACAGTACCTATATTAGTTGCCTTAAGGGCTTCTTCGACAACTGTGGGATAATCTTCTTTTATGCTATCGAGCAGCTGTCTAACTTCCTGCCTACCTAGTATATCATTTGAATTTTGTTTTATAAGTTCAGTGAGATGAGTTGCAATAATAGAAGGCGGATCAACAACGCTATAATTCATATTCTCAGCCCTTTCTCTATTCTCCTCATTGATCCATAAAGCTTTTGTTCCGAATGCAGGCTCAATAGTTTCCTCTCCTTCTATTGTTGTGGTGGCTCCAACAGACGGGATAGCAAGTAATTTTTTAACTCTAAGAGAGCCTGTTCCGATTTCAACACCTTTAATTTTAATACTATAATCACTTGGCCTTAGCTTCATATTATCCCGTATTCTGATGGGTGGAACAAGTAAGCCAAGTTCAAGTGCACAAGTCTTCCTAATTAATTTAACCCTATCAAGTATATCTCCACCCTGTTCCGTATCAACAAGAGGAACAAGATTAAAACCTATTTCAAGCTCAACAGGTTCAACATTAATAAGTCCAACAACATTTTCAGGGCTGGGGCTAGTTACCTTTGAAACAGGTACCCCTTCTTCATCATATCCGGTTTGTTCTCTGGTAGCCCTAAAGATAATAATCCCCCAGATGAGTAAAGAAAGCCCTATTGAAATAAGAGGGATTTTAGGAAAACCTGGAAGTACGGCAAGCAATATAATAAAAATACCTGTTACAATAAGAGCTTTAGGTTTTAAGTTAAACTGTCTAGCTATATCATCGCCAAGTGTTCGATCCGATACAGAACGGGTTACTATAATACCTGTAGCAGTAGATATGAGGAGTGAAGGAACTTGTGCAGAGAGCCCGTCTCCAACGGTTAGGATAAAGAAAACATCGAATGACTCTTTAAGAGAAAGTCCTTGCAAACTGGTTCCGACAATAAGTCCACCAACAATATTAATTATTGTTATAAGCAGGCCTACCCTCACATCTCCCTGAACAAACTTGCTTGCACCATCCATAGCTCCATAGAAGTCAACTTCTTCTCTAACTTCCTTTCTTCGTTTAAGAGCCTCTTGTTCTGTAATAAGCCCTGCATTTAAGTCAGCATCTATGCTCATCTGTTTACCCGGCATAGCATCTAGTGTAAACCTTGCAGCGACTTCGGATACTCTTGTTGCTCCTTTGATGATAACAATGAACTGAACAGCAATCAAGATAAGGAATATAATCATACCCACAACATAATTATTCTGAACAACAAATGCACCAAAGGCTTTAATAATCTGTCCATCAAAGTTTTTGCCTTCGAGCAAAATAAGCCTTGTTGAGGAAACATTAATAGCCAGTCTAAATACAGTTGTAATAAGTAGCAGTGTGGGAAATACGGATAATTCAGCCCCTCTTTTTAAATACATAACAATAAGCAGGACTGCAAGACTAATAGATAGGTTAAGAGCTATAGTAAGGTCAAGAAAGAAAGATGGGATAGGAATAATAAGCATTCCTATGATGATAACGACACCTACGGCAATAGCAACATCGCTTTGTTTAAATAGTTTTATAGCTGTGGTATTAGATTGAGGGTTTCTCTGCATAGATTATCCTTTTACCTTTTCCCGAGCTCTAATTACGAAAGCTAGGACTTCTGCTACAGCCTGATAAAAGTCGACAGGTATTTCATCTCCGACTTCGACAATGGGATAGAGGCTCTGTGCAAGAGGTTTATTCTCTACCATATAGATATTGTTATCCTTTGCAATTTCTTTAATTTTTAGTGCAATGTACCCTTTACCCTTGGCAAGTACAACGGGTATGTCCATAATTTCAGGTTCGTATTTTATAGCGACTGCATAATGTGTTGGATTGGTTATCACGACATCAGCTTTTGGTACTTCCTCCACAATTTTTGCTGCCATAATTTCTCTTTGTCTTTCTTTTAACCTACCCTTTACATTGGGGTCTCCTTCTGTATCTTTTCTTTCCTCTTTAATTTCATGCCGTGTCATCTTGAGACTTTTAAGATGCTCGGCTTTTTGGAAGAAGTAGTCAGGAACGCTAAGGACAAGAAAGATAAGACAGCTTGTGAATGCGATATAAAAGATGATACTAGAAAGTGTATTAAAAGAATTAGCCATATCCATATTTATGCTATTTATTATTTCAAATCGTTTCCAATTTATGATGATGTATGCAACGGTAGCAACAACCGCTATTTTAAAAACAGATTTGACAAGGTTCATCATTGTCTGTGAGGAGAAAAATATTTTTGTGAGCATTTTATTAGTGGTAAAGCTAACCTTTTTAAAATTGAACTTCATACTTTTGGGGGTAAACTGGAAACCGACCTGTCCAACATTTGAAACTATAGCTACCACAACGCTAACAAGCAAGACGGGAGAAGTCGTTATAAAGAATATTTCGACTGATGAGTATAGATAACTTACAAGGTTTCCTTCGTTAAAGGGAGTATTAAGCCTGCTATATGTATCTTTAAATATACTTTTGGCGTTATCTACGATATAGTCTGAAAGTAGCCATATAGATATAAACGAGGCTAGTACAACCAACGCTGATACAAGTTCTTGGGAGCGTACAACCTTTCCTTCTTCTCGTGCTTTTCGTAGTTTATATAGCGTAGGTTCTTCTGTTCTGCCCTCATCTTCAGGTTTTCCAAAGAGTTGCAGGTCTATAAATGGCTCTATTTTTATAAAAGGCCAGTTTCTCTTATAGCTGTTTAACTTTTGCATACAGGGTGACCATACTTCACATTGCTTGTGGCTTACCAATTTTAAGGAATCTATACTTATCGCTTCACTTGTATTTCTTTGTAAGTTCTTATTTTGTTTCAACGTTCATTCTTCTTGAAAAGAGCCTTTTGCTCTCTATAAAGCCCGCTTTTAAAAAGTAAGATATTAAATAGTGTTTTAACACTCTGCTTCAAGGGGACTTTGATTAGATATTCCTTTTAACATAACATCTTGTGGCTCGCCACCTTAATAAAACATATATTTGCTTTCTTAAGCAATCTTATTGCTAATTTCTACGAGGTTTTGCATCCTATTCTTCTTAATCTGAAGCTATTTTCCCTTAAAGAAGTTAATTTTCTTTTTATTTAAGAAGTTTGTTTACAACATCTTACCATTTTAGCTTTCCCATTTATTTTATTACAATTGCATTAAATGTAAATTTATGTTAAGTATAAATATTCCACCAATACCGCTCTAGGATTTTCGGTAATTCCTAAATAGCTTTAGATAATTTTATTTCCCCTATATTGAAACATAGTGTGGTACGCAATTTTAATAAAATATATATTCATATCCGAATTTGCTCAATGTGGCAAACCACTTTCAATGGACATCTATTGTTTAATCGCTTAACGATGCTGTGGCGAACCACTTTCAATAGGCATATAGTGTTTAATTTCTTAAGTAATATTATTCCTAATTTCCACACCGCTTTATACCTTATTCTTCTTGATGTGAAAGTATTTCTCCTTTAAGAAGCTAATTTTCTTTCCCCCTTAAAAAGTTTGTCTACATCTTATATTAAAATAGTTTTGTTTAGAATAGAACAAAAACGCGTTCTATATAATTGCTCATAACAATCTTTCCATTTTCAAGTATAAAGGGTATAAGTAAGACAAGCATTATTAATCCAACTATTATATATAATGGAAAGCCAAGTATTAATATATTCATTTGCGGTGCAAACTTTGCGAGTAGTCCCATAGACAGACTTACGATAAATAGGGTACCTATGATAGGCAAGGCAATCTTTAGAGCTATCATAAGCATCGCAGAGAATGTTTGGACCATTATGTCAGCAAGTGGTTTAGAGTCCTTTATTAAGTCTATAACAGGTATTTTATAAAAGCTTGCATAAATGGCTTCAATCATCAATATATGTCCATCAACAAGCATAAATATGAGAATACCAAGGAGAGCCAGAAATTGCCCGATAAGAGGTACATGTATTTGTGATAGTGGGTCAAACACTTCACTTATACCCAGCCCCATTTGTATACTAAACATCTGACCAGCCAGTTGAAATGTCGCAAATATAATAGCTACAATGAACCCTATAGAAAGACCTACAAGAGCTTGATTTATAAGTAGTAATATATAGTCAGCAGTATAGCTTGGAACAACAAGATTAATATCTTTGGAAATGATAGGATATATTACAAAAGAAATGGAAAGTGCAAGTATACCTTTCATTCTCATAGAAATCATAATACTCGAAAAGAATGGTGCAACAGATATCATACCAAATAGCCTTATTAGAATAAGAAAGAACAATTTAACCTGCGATATTAGATACTCATATGGCATATAGTTATTTTCCAACTATTGAAATAATTTTATAAAGGTTTTCCGTATATAATTTGATATGATTCATAATCCAGCTTGCAAAGAAGATAATCGCAGCAAATATCGCAATTATCTTAGGAACAAATGTAAGCGTTTGTTCCTGTATTGATGTTGTAGTTTGAAATATGCTTACGATTAATCCGACAATCATACTTATACCTAGTATGGGTGCTCCTATTAGCAATACCTCCATAATCGCATCCGTCATAAGTTTAATAATCATAGCATCTGACATATTAGCCTCATCTATTTATACCCTTATATAAAGCTTAGCAACAGCTGATTTACCAGCAATTGCCAGCCATCTACAATGACAAACAAAATGATCTTAAATGGTAAAGAAATCATAACCGGCGGCAACATAATCATTCCCATACTCATCAATATACTTGCAACAATCATATCAATTATTATAAAGGGTATAAATATGATGATGCCCATATAAAATGCCTTCTTAAGCTCGTTTAACATAAACGCCGGTATAAGAACATAAGTCGGTACATCTGCCTCAGAACGAGGCCATTTAATCTTACCCATCTGTATGAACGGAACAAGTATTTGCCTATCTGCGTTGCCTATTTGTTTAAACATAAAAGTTCTTAGAGGGGACAAACTTCTATTCAGAAACTCTTCAGCTCCAATTTCTTTGTTTTTGAATGGTGTATATGCTTTCTCATATATTTCACTAAAGCTCGGAGCCATAATAAAAAATGTTAGAAATAGAGCAAGTGCCATAATAACCTGGTTTGGTGGCATCTGTTGAAGTGCTAATGCTGTCCGGGCAAATGAAAAAACAATCGCTATCCTAAGGAAAGATGTTGTCATAATAACGATAGCTGGAGCAAGACTTAAAATGGTAAGAAGAAGTAGAACCTGTAGTGTTAAAGCAATGTCTGAAGGTTCGGATGATGATTGTATACCAAAATTAAAAGAAGGTAAAGCTATACTATCACCCCTATCTTGCGAATAGGAATCACTCCCGATTAGGAAGCTAAGGAAAAGTACTATCGTAAATACTTTAAGCCCCTTCTTCATTGTGTGCCCCTCCCAGGTATATATTGTTTAAGAAACAATCTAATACACAACTAACTAAAAGCTAAAATAGCAAAAAATAAAAAAAAGAAACAAACCCCTACAAACAGCAAAGGTAATCTTAAGAAAACTTATTCTCTCTTATAGACATCAAAAACTATAGCGAAAACTAATCCTTTTTAAAAAAAAGATAAACAAAAAGACCACTTTTCAGGAGAAATATCCCCTGGAAACATACAAAAACCAGTAAAATAAAACAAAAGAAGAACCGAGGATCGCAACCGGCGAGAACCAAGCTCCCTTATAGATTCCAAAGAGAGAACGAAATCCATCGCAAATCACCAAAGTAGAAGCTTATACGAAATCCATACTGTCCATATTTTGTTTCATATTCTATCTTTCAAAGCTTTTAATTTCTTTTTCTGTTCTTCAAAGACAGCATCACTATTATTTCCTTCACCCTTTCGTAAGGAAGCAGGAACATTAAATCTAAATCGGGATAACAAAACACTCTTAAAATCTTTGGCTTTAGTATCATCCTTATCCTCACAGCCCTTTCTAATCTCTTCTATCTCTGCAGGATCATCTATTTCCGTGATAAGTGATACATTTCCATCACCTACCCCCAATATATATATCCTACTAGCTATCTCAACTAACTGAATGGATAAATTGCCTTGAATGTTCACAGATTTTAAAACATTAATTATATTATCTCGTATTTGTATGGTCTGTGCAGTAAGCAGTTTCTTTCTCTGTAGCCACTTAAAGAGAAAAAATACAATAAGTAAAAAAATAATTAAGATAACAAAAGAACGAACAAAGTTCGATGTGCTATAAGAACCTTCAGTATCCCCAATATCACCTTTATTGCCATCATTCTCAATGCCTGCTGCAGGCTTTTTCAAGAATACGCTGTCTTGCTCACTATTGTCAGGATTTAAACTAGGGCTGGTATCAGATTTATCCTCTGCAACAAGCTTCTTGACACTCCCACCCTCACTCTCAGGAATAGAATGCAACTCAGAAGACACCAACAGTACCGTCACGATGCAGATAATAAAATATCTCATATTTCCCAGTCTATTTCGATAATGACTACAATATAATACAAATTATAATAAGACGCAAGACAATTTTTTTATTTTGCAGATCAGCAATCTTGATAGGGTAAATAGTTTATGTATATTATTTTACTATCCTGGTAATAATGATTGTAGACGCTCCCGCGTCATTACTATCTCGGTAATCCTAACACCAAAGTTCTCATCTATAACTACAACTTCTCCCTTCGCCACAAGCTTACTATTAACGAGAAGATCAACTGGCTCACCCGCAAGCTTATCCAGTTCTATGATAGAACCTTCACCAAGCGCCAGTATATCTCTTATCTGCATTCTACTCCTACCAAGCTCAACTGTAAGTTGCATTGAAATATCTAGAAGTAATGCTATATTATTGTTAGATAACGCATCTCCCGGTTTTACTTTATCTAACTCTTGATATCTAATCGGTCTAATAACAGTTTCAGCTATGGGCTCTGAAATGTTTACACCAGCAGCAATGTCTGAGATACCGGCTTTATTCATATCATCCTTAAACAAAACTGGAGCAATAGAAAGGAACTCTTTGGCTAACGATGTCGAAATTATTTGGTAAAACTCAATAACATCTGTATCATCAGAGCTTAGGGTAAAATGAATAACTATCATTTGACTTTCAGCAATAAACTTAATTTGGCTTGGATTATCTAATATATCTATCTTGGGTGTGGATACTATAATCTCGTCATCTAATTTATTGCCAATCTGCTCGTTACTATGCTCTACTATAGACAATAGTCCATCACTTAGGGTATTTAAAGTAAAATCAGAAAAGCTCAAGCTAGCCTCTTTAGATAAAAGCTCAGCAAATCTAAGGGCATCTTCCGCTCTTATGAGGTACATATTATCCCCAATAACCCCTGAAACATAGTCCATTTGTATCTGCACTAGCTTGCCATCCAACTCAAATCTAATCTCGCTAGCATCCTTAATCTTAACTCTAACATTGGAGATGGCGACATCTTTTTGAGACATTTCCTCTATTTTATCTCTGTATTCACCGAAAAAAAACTGGAAAAACTCAAGCAAAGATGTAAGATCATTATTATTAACTAGTCTCTCATTTATACTACTCTTAACAGCGGCGTTTGTAGACACTTCTTCAAGCAATGTTTCTTCTCCCTCTGCTGATAAAATACCATCATTCATCTTCTTCACCTTCGCTAAGTTCATCGAAAATATCTTCGTTTACTTCCTCTATTGGATGCTCTATCTGAACAGCAATCCTTTTCCCCACTATACCAGGCCTGCAATAAAACTTTGCCTGATTACCAACCTTAAGCAGGAGTTTGTCAGTTATCTTTGTGTTAGGTAACTTAATTATATCACCAACATTGAAACCAATAATATCTCGAACCGTAACTTCCACAGTTCCAAGCTGAGCTATTATATCAACTTCCATTTTAGAAAGCCGTTCTTTCAATATGTTAAAGTTTTCCCTAGTCGCCCCTTTCCTTATGCTTGAATACCAATACTGTGCACTAAGCTTCGATATAATAGGCTCTATCGTTATATAGGGAATACAGAAATTTGTCATACCTTCAACATCCCCTACCTTGGTCTCCAGCGTAATCAAAACAACCATATCATTGGGGGGAACAATCTGTGCAAACTGAGGATTTGTCTCAATAGTACCAAGTCTTGGCCTCAAATCTATCACATTACTCCAAGACTCCCTTAAATTGCCAAGTATACGAACAATAATGCCTTCTATAACTGAGAGCTCAATGTCTGTAAGCTCCCTATTCATCTTTGCAGTCTCTCCTGAACCACCAAAAAGCCTGTCTATAATCGTAAAGGTTATGCTGGGATCAATTTCCAATATAGAACTACCCTTGAGTGGATCCATATTTATCACACCCAAAGTCGTTGGGCTTGGAATGGAACGGATAAACTCCTCGTATGTAAGCTGATCAACAGACGCGACATGAACATGAACAAGAGTTCTAAGTTGAGCAGAAAGAGATGTCGTAGTAAGCCTCGCAAAGGTTTCGTGCATCATCTGGAGAGTACGAATCTGGTCCTTTGAAAACTTATCAGGACGCTTGAAATCATATATCTTAACTTGCTTCCTTCGTTCAGAAGAAGAACTATCTATTTCCTTTTCATCACCTTCACCTGTATGTATCGCCGTCAGCAATGTATCTATTTCCTGCTGAGATAAAACATCTGTCATTTATAGACTCCTCTTGTCATACAGATAGTCAAAAGAACTGCTACCATTAGACCTAACCTCTAACTAGAAACTCTGGATATCACAAAGGTATCAAAGTAAATATCGAGTATCTCATTATGCATAATATTATTTAGAGAATAAAGCAAATCATGCTTTAAAACCTCTTCTCTTACTCTTGCCGTACTAATATCGTTATAATTCTTTCTAGCAATAACATATTGAACTTTATCTCTAATTTGTTCCTTACGCTTTATGATTTCATCCAATATCCTTTGGTTTTTGTCTTCATACGCCAAAGCAAGTTTTACCTGAACAATTGTTGTAACACTCTCATCGTTTTTTTTGTCCAAGGCAAGCTTGAACTCCGGTATAATGTATACTGCCCTAGGCGTCGAGATTTGCTTAATAACTTCTCGTGTGGGAGTAAGCCTTTGTGAGGTTTCCCTAAGCTCAAAAACTACCATCGCACTAATAGCGCTAACAAGAAGCACCCCCAAAAATATACCAATATATGGAAGTATTTTAACCCATTTATCAAGAAAACTTTTCTTCTCTTCTTCTTCTTCCTTAACCTCTTCTTCTTCCCCGATTAATCCTTCGTCTTCTGCAGGCATAAAAACCTCCTATTTTTTTATCTCTATTTGTAATTGCCACTCTTAATGGACATATATTTTATTATTAGCTGTATTACTTGCCAGTTCCTATACTATTTTTCTACCTTGTTCTTCTCGATTTAGAAGCTTTATCTCCTCAAGCAAAGTTAATTTTCTTTTTACTTAAGAAGTCTGCTCACAACATCTATTTACGCTTGACTACTATGTCCACTCGTCTGTTCCAGGCTCTTTGTTCAGGGGTATCGTTATCTTCAAGAGGCTGAAACTCACCATAGCCTTTAGAAACAAATTTAGCCTCCTGTCTGCCATTGTTAATGGTAACAGGTTTTATACCGTTTTCCATATATTCCTTAATGAAAAACTTCTCAACAGCCTTAGCTCTATTGCTTGACAGATCAAGGTTCCTTTCCCATATATCAGATACACCGATGGAATTTACCACAGTACTCGGCTCAAGACTAGCATGCCCTTCTATTTCTACTTGATTATCCATATCCATATCAACTTTTAAATTAAAGAGCAAATGTGCTATTTTAGAGAGTAACTTCTTACCATTCTCTTTTAATACATAACTCTCAGGCTCAAAATAAGCCTGCCCCGGTATAGATATAACAAAACCACGAGAGTCACTTGCCACCTTAACGAGCCTAGATGTAAGCTCTGCCTTAAACTCTCTCTTTGCTTCCTGAAAAGCCTTCTCAAGTCTATTTGCAGCCTCTTTGGAAGGCAAACTTTCAACAGTCATACCCATTTCCGCTAAAGGTCCCTGTTGCAAGGTCAAACCACCTTCCATAACCCCAAAAGAACCTATAAATGATGATAAAATTAATCTAAGTTCATATCCATCTACTTCTGCTATAGTAAACATCAATATAAAAAATGTAAGCAAAAGGGTAGTCATATCCGTAAAGGTAGTCATCCAAACAGCCATTCTAGGACAAGATTTCTGTTTCTTTTCTGCTCTCGACATAATAAACAAGCTCCGTTTTAATCAATTTGAGAGGCTATTTCTTCCCTTACATTAGGAGACAAAAAGGAGGTTAGTTTATCCTTTACGACCCGTGGGTTATCGCCTGACTGAATAGACAAAGTACCCTCTAATATAACCTCTTTAAGAAGTACCTCTTCATAACTCTTTACCGCTAACTTGCTAGCGATCGGCTGAAAAACAAGATTTGAAAGAACAGCTCCGTACAAAGTAGTTATAAGTGCAAGTGCCATACCAGTCCCTATGGACGCCTTATCCGTTAAATTAGCTAACATCTGAATAAGACCCATAAGTGTACCAATCATTCCAAAAGCCGGGGCAAGAACACCCGCCATATCAAAAAGAGCCTTCCCCTCCTGGTGTCGAGCTTCCATTTTCTCAAGGTCTGTAAGCATAATACTCTTTACAAGCTCCGGATCCGTGCCGTCAACAACAAGATGAACACCCTTCTTGAGGAAAGGTTCTGTAACATCCTCTATATCATCTTCCAAAGCAAGAAGACCTTCACGCCTTGCCTTTTCTGAAAAGCTCACAAGTAAGTTAATCATTTCACCCATTCGCTCAGCAGAACTTCTAAAGGCATGCTGTGCAATCGTAAACGATTGAAGCAGTCTCGCCATCGGAAAAGCTACAAAAAGGGCTGCTATAGTACCTCCAACCGCTGTCAAAAGAGAAGGAACATTAGCAAAATTAAACAGGTCTCCCCCCGCAAACAGGATAGACCCCACAAGAAGAATTAAACCTCCTATTATGCCACCAATTGTACCAAAATCCATGAACTCTACCTCAAAAACAATAGTTTTAATCTACGCTGTTGTATCATTTCCCAAAAGCCCAATCTTGCGTCTATACAATATAATATACTCGGTAACTTCGTCACAAGTTTCCTTCACAATAAGCTTCCTCTCAGATAGCATCTTCACAATCGTGTCAGGCGTACTCTCCATCATTTCAATCTGATGAGGATTGACATATATCTTGCTACCATTTAATCTAGTCAACTTAATCATAAGAATAAAAATCTTCTAATAATAAATAATACAAACTTATAGCAATCTTACCTAAAGAAGTAAATATATTACCGCTTTAGTGTCAATAGCTCCTGTATCATCTGATCGCTCGTCGTAATAATCCTGGAATTAGCCTGAAAACCCCTTTGGGTAACTATCATATTGGTAAACTCTTCCGATAAATCTACATTACTCATCTCAAGAGCCCCTGCAATAATCTTGCCCTTTCCTTCAGTATCGGGAGAACTCACATTTGCTATTCCCGAGTTATTTGAAGTAATAAAGGTAGACTCACCCGCCTTCTCCAATCCACCCGGATTAATAAATGTGGCAAGACCAAGCCTTGCTATCTCTTTTACCTGACCATTGGTGTAAATACCCGTTACAGTCCCCGTCTGATCTATATTGAAAGAAGATAGATAACCAAGACCATAGCCATCCTGAGAAACAGCCTTCGTTGTACTTTGACTGCCAAGTTGAGTAACACCATCTATATCCTCAACCATACCAAGCTTGATACTAACTTTCTGTTCTCGGCCAAGTGGTATACCTTCGCTCGCACCACCCCTCTGCTTAGTTCCATCATCAACATTAAATACTACATTGGCACTAAGCCTTCCATTAACAAGCAAATCAGGGTTGTTTTCGCCAGCTTCCCTCACAGAAGCAATAGCACCCTTCTCATTAAAAGTTAAAATAATAGTATTACTTGTTGTCCCACCGAGTTGATTGGAAACATTTCCAACGGGATCAACATCAAATCTAACACTGTTCTCAACCGAATCGGAAACATCAACCTGGGCTCTCCACTGATTTATACCTATCTTGGCAAAAGTAATCCCAACCTTATGAACCTTCCCCTGGCTATCATAAACATCCATCGATGAAGTATGAACCGAACCATTTCTTTGTTCTGCCTCTGTCGGTGCATCAGGATTCTGAACGGGAGCAACTCGGGCATCAAGATTAGATTTGTACACTATCTCGCTTGTCGCTTTGGCGGCAAACTTATCCCCAATAGGAATTACAAGATCTTCATAAGACTTAGAAGAATTAACATAATAATTGCCATCTGTATCTTGAGAAGCATTCCAACCCTGTAGCTTAAAACCGTTTGCAGGGTTTACAACATTCTTGTTACGGTCAATCGTATAATTACCTGCTCTTGTGTAATATACCTGCTCACCTTTCTTTTGTATAAAAAAACCTTCGCCCTGAATAGCAAGGTCAGTCTTATTACCCGTTGTCTGCAAACTACCTTGATACATAAGAGTGTCTATACTAGCCGTCGACATACCAAGACCAACTTGCTTCGAATTGGTACCACCCTTACCCTCTATTGGACTTGAGGCTCCTTGCAGAGTTTGAGACAGCATATCGTGAAAGGTAACTCGCCCCTTCTTAAACCCATTTGTATTAATATTAGCAATATTATTACCTATTACATCAGTCCTAAGTTGGTGATTTTGAAGACCTGATACACCAGAATATAACGACCTCATCATAATTAAAACCCTCTTAAATAAATTCCTATAATCATAAAACCTTAAACAATACCAACAAAACAAATAACAAGAGCATTACTCAAGCTCTATCTTAAATATCTCCTTTCTTGCCACATGAGCCTTGCCAACAACAAGGTAACTTTCACCCTCTTTCAAAACAAGGGATTTTACTATCCCGGTATTCTGTCTCCCCGTAACACCATCAACCCAGCTTATCTTCTTGCCTATAAGCTGATAATTCGATGTCTCTTCTGTCTTAAGAGCGAGGGACTTTATAGAACCATTAACCTTAGTCATCTGTTCTAAGGACGAAAATTGAGCCATCTGTGCAATGAAATCTTTGTCTTTCATCGGGCTAAGCGGGTCCTGATGCTTTAGCTGAGTTATCAATAATTTAAGGAAATGGTCCTGACCAAGCTTTTGCGTGTATTTACGACCTTTTGCCTTAAGCTCGCCATTAACTCTATTTACCCTATTCTCTGCAGCAAGCTTTTCCACCGACCCTTGTAATAAACTAATAGAACTGTCTATCTGCATAAGAAATGTCTCCTTAAGACCTTAAATAACCATATTAACTTCTCTTGCCATCCACTCAGGCATCATATATCTATCCATAACCTCTGCCTCTTCCAATTCTAATTCGCTAGAAGAATAATGTACAAAAGAATCCCTATCATCATTAGAAGGAACAGCATCCTCGTCTCTATAAGATATATCTATATTGTCCATAACAAGACCCTGCTCTTCAAGACTTTCCTTCAACAAAACAAGGTTCTCTTCCAGAGTCTGCTTAACGAGCCTATTATCAACATTAAAACTTCCCGATACAACACCATTATCCATAAGAATATTCAAAGTAATATTACCAAACACCCTAGGCTCTAACTGTATCCTAACTTCACTCCTATTTGAACCTATGTTGGCAAAAGCCTTCTTGATAACTTGATTAAAAAGGTCTTGCCCTTGAGCTTTACTCATCCCATTGGGAAGTTTTATTTTATTACTCTGGACGGTAAAACTGCTTTCCATTTGATCTCTTGTATCACCAAAACTATAGGAGCTTGACTTCTCTATAAAAACTTCCTGACTTTCCACCCTACTATCCACTACTTCGACAGAAGAAGAACCTTTATTAACATTTGAACCATCATTATAACTTGACTTTCCTTCCAGACTAACAGACTTCCTTATCGACCATTTGGAAGGCGATACTTTTTTGCCCTTGATCCCGTCCATCTTTGCCTTATCGTTCCCTATCTGGCTCTCTAGTAATTTATTTACTTTTATAAGAATTGCTTCATAGCCAGAAGAACCTGTTAGATTAGTCCTGCCACCCTTTATACCGTCTTTATTAAGAAACTTGTACAAATCCTCAAGCTCTTTAATATTTATATTCTCTGCCTTAAGCTTCCCTTCTTCCATCATTTGCTTAAGATTGGCCAGAAGCTCCCTTGCCTCTTTCATTGACTTAGAAAGCTTACCCGAAACTTTATTAGCGGATTTATCCGCAATCTTGTCTATTACTTGCTTTAATGTATTATAAACAGACTCAACATAAAGAACTTTTGTTTCCTTTTCCTCTTCCTTCAACTTCAAATCTAAAGATAGCTTCTCACTCTCACCTTTGTCAGATACAATATCTACTTTATCAGAAGAACTCGACTTATTAGTCTTTTCACCTTTTTCAGGCTTGGCTGATTCGCTGACTTGCTTTTTATCTTGTCTATCTGCTTTCTCTTTATCACTCAATGCTTCCTCTTTCTCCGCTAACCCTTCCTTAGACAAAGACACTTTGTTGATGTCGGTATTTATATTTTGTTTTGAGGTGGGAGGTTTAGGCTCTCTAAGAGCAATATTATTGCCATCCTGTACTCCAAGCTCCTTCTTTATGCAGGAGTTGAAAGTATTTATATCCCCTTGAAAAGAAAAATAAGGCTTCTTCCCTTGAGATTCTATCAAAGTCCCCAAATCCTTTTGTGCCAAAATAGTCGCTTCCAAGAATATAACCTCGAATAAAGTTCATAATCATCAAGCATTCCTTAGGCTTCCTATTTTATAGGCTCTTCGTCCTAAGATTTAATATAGTTTAATATATTTTGGATTTTAACTTCATTATCCATCGTAAGCCACTTTTAATCAACATCTAATGTTTATCTTCTTAGCCATACTACTTACCAGTTTCCACACTATTTTATATCTTATTCCTTCCAAATATAGGGGTCTTTTCTAACTAAAAAGTTAATTTTCTTTTTACTTAAGAAGTTCGTTTACAGCTATTTGTGGCTCGCCACCTTAAATAGGCATATAGCGTTTAACTTCCTAAGAAATAATATTGCTAATTTCTACGAGCTTCCGTGTCCTATTCTGCCTAATTTGAGGGGTATTTCCTCTTTAGGAAGTTAATTTTCCTTGTTCCTATGAAGTTTGTTTACACTATTGAGCCTCTACACTCCCGCCACCTATCCTAACAAAATCATCCTTGGAATATTTACCCATAAGCCTTACTATCTCTCTAGCCTTCTTAGTATTACCACGCCCGCCTTCAATACCTCCTGCCTGACCATAAGGAGGAGCCGAAATAAGAGAAATAAGATAACTTACAATAGATGACCTACCCAAAAGTTCAGCATTCTTATCCATCTGTCTAAATATCTCTATAACCTCTAAAGTAGAAAGACCTTCTAAAATCGATACTGCCTGAGCAGGGGGCATACTCTCTATCTTATCTGCTTGTTCTTTTACCTTCGCAGAAAGCTCATCCGAACCTTTATACTTTGCAAATAATCTCTTCTCTCTCTCTTCAAGCTGCTCCGTTTTGATCTTCAGCTGCAGCATAACATTATCTATCTGCCCCTGCAGAGACTCTATCGCTTTCTCCCTCGTAACAATAATTTGCTCCCTTGCAAGAAGACTCCTATCTAATTTCTCAAGCTCGTTCCTCTTAAGCAACAGAACATCCGATTTAACCTCTTCCCTTGTCTCACTTTTCGATATAAGTTCATCATAATAATCTGATACAGACCAAACATCATAAAAATCAAGAACAAAAAAGATAGCTATAAACAAAAATAAATTAAAAAGCGTCCATAAAGTAATCCGTATATTTCTTTGCCTTCTATCCATAAAAAGTCCCTCTTAGATATAAAATAATATCATCTATAACTATCCAAAACTAATATAAACTGTTACAAACCAATTAAATAGATATATATTTATATATTATTGCTAACTTCCACGCTCTGCCTTATTCCTCTTAGTCTTAAGGTATCTTTCCTTTAAGAGCTTTGCTTACAGAACAATCATTTAAACTTATCATAAGCTGACAGACTATCCAAACCACTACTACCAAACACCTTAGACTTAAGAATATTTAATACACTATCCATACTGGAAGAACTTTCTAAGTTACTTTGACCCACTTTAGGCAAAAGATTGTCCGCACCCTTATCCATCCCCTTATCCGCCAGAACTGATATACCCTTATCCTTTTCAAGAGCATCCTTCGATAAGCTACTTTTATCCAACAAACTTGCACTAAGCAAATTATAAAAGTCCTGCTGCCTTGAATGTATCTTATTTACAGGATCAAACTGTCTGTTATTTATCTTATTCCTAATTTCATTAATCCTAGAAAAAACATTATATATTCCTTCCATAAAATACTCCTTAAACTATTAATCTATAAAAAAGCAAATTACCTTTAGCAATATGTAAATAACGCCTACACCCTATCTAAAAGGGAAAACTCATCAAGCTCACTCTGCTCTTCTTTCTCAAAATCCTTAATATATTCCTTCCACCTCTTTTCTTTTATAATTTCCACTGCTCTTTTATTTTGCTTTGCTTGGGTTAACTCCTTCCTTGCCTTCTCAAGAGGTATGCTTTTTTCCTCTCTCTTCTGTTCATAATCTTTTATTCTCTGCTTCAGACCCGCCCTCGCCTGCTCCCTATAATACAAAATATTAAGATTGTTACCCTTTATAAAGTCTAGCCCCTGCCTTAATATTGCTGCGCTTTCTTTCTCTGAAGCCTTTATAATATTATCTATCTCTATATATTCCTTCAAAATAAGTGCGAACTTATCTTCCTTTTCCTTTGCTAAATAAGTCCTATATCTAAGCAGTTTATCAAAGGCAAAATTAAAACGCTTCATCTAAGAATTAACCCTCAGAGCTTCCTAACTATTTACCGAAAATCATTAAAATATTGTGGCGAAACACTTTAAATAGACATCTAGTGTTTAACTTCTTAAGCTTGTGTTCTTGCTAATTTCCACGCCATTTTACGCCTTATTCCTCTTGGTTTGAAGGTATTTCTCCTTTAAGAGGTTGATTTTATTCTCCCTCAAGAGGTTTGTTTACAACATAGTTCGGCATATTTTCTTTAATGGAAAACCCATTATCACCAAAAAGTAAGAATATATTTCTAAATGTTTCCTCTATAGGCAAAGTCTCATCTATTTTTTGACTGAAAAAAAGATTTATCTTATCTACCATAGATATAGCATAATCCAACTTTTCATTGCTACCTTTAACATAAGCCCCTATTTTAATGAAATCTTCATTCTCTTTATATATAGCCATAATCTCTCTAATTCTGGCAATGTAATCAAGACATTTTGGGGAAACAATATCAACCGCTAAACGACTAATACTATCAATAATAGAAACTGCAGGATAATGAGATTTAATGGCAAGGTCCCTCGATAAGATAATATGTCCGTCAAGAACACCCCTAACATTATCTGAAATAGGCTCATTAAAATCATCGCCTTCAACCAAAACCGTATAAAAAGAGGTAATAGAACTGATAGAAGACATACCCGTCCTCTCCACAAGTCTGGGAATAAGGGTATATACAGATGGTGTGTAACCTCTCGTCGTGGGTGGCTCCCCTGCCGCAAGCCCAAGTTCCCTCTGTGCCCTTGCAAACCTCGTTATAGAGTCCATCATAAAAACAACCTTATTTCCTTTATCCCTAAAGTACTCTGCTACCGTCGTGGCAACAAAAGCCGCTTTCACCCGCATAAGCGGAGCCGTGTCAGAGGTCGAAACTATTAACACAGACTTCTTTAACCCTTCTTCGCCAAGCTCCTTTTCTATAAACTCCCTAACTTCCCTACTCCTCTCCCCAACTAAAGCAATAACATTAACATCGGCATTGCTATGACGAGCAATCATACCAATAAGAGTACTCTTGCCAACGCCAGTACCTGCAAAAATACCCATCCTCTGACCCTCTCCTACCGTGAGTGGACCATCAATCGCTTTAATGCCTGTTGAAATAGGAGTGTCTATTCTCTTTCTATCAAGGGGATTTGGAGGGGTATTATAAATAGAACGATATTCGGCTGTCAATATGTCCCCATTTCTATCAATAGGCCTCCCTATCCCATCCAAAACACGACCTAAAAGTGTATCGGATAAAGGTATTTTAAGCGGAAAACCAGCACTGGAAACTATAGAACCAATCCTAATACTATCAATTTCATCGTAGGGCATAAGTATGACAATCTTATCCTTAAGACCTATAACTTCAGATAAAATCTCCTTTTTATCTGTCAGTATAGTACATACTTCTCCAACTTCTGCCTGCGGTCCTATGCTTTTAACGGTAAGACCAGAGACCTCTACAACTTTCCCAAGATATTTAACGGTATTTACTTGTTCTATGATATTGCTATATTTACGGAGAAGTTTCATAAACCCTGTCTCACAGATTTTAATGAACGCAGATTTAACTGTTTATTTGCACTCCGCTACCCGCCAGATATTATCTTCTTAAAAAGAAGATAACCTATCTAACTTGTGGCGAACCACTTTAATAGAATTAAATACGGATTTATTAAGCTATATTATTGCTAATTTCCACGCCGTTTTATACCTTATCGTTCTTAGATTTTAAGGTATTTTGCCATTAAAAGGTTAATTGCTTTTTCCCTTAGGAAGTTTGTTTACAAGTACTTTAGAGAAACAAAGATATGCTTTCTTTAAGGAGTTAGTGTGGCGAACCACTTTTAAATAGATTTAAATTTAACTTCTTAAGCTATATTATTACTAATTTCTACGAGGCTTTACGCCTTATTATTCCTAATGCGAAGGTATTTTTCCTCTAAGAAGTTTATTGTCTTTTTCCTAGGAAGTTTGTTTACAACTATTTATCGCGAACCACTTTAAATAGACATATATTTAACTTATTAAGCAATATTATTGCTAGTTTCTGCGAGGTTTTACGCCTTATTATTATTAATGCGAAGGTATTTTTTCCTCTAAGAAGTTTATTGTCTTTTTCCTAGGAAGCCTGTTTACAACTATATTATAATGATTCCTTTTGCGGACTTAGCTTTTTAATCTGTTCTTCTATTGCGGAAAGCTGTGTCGATATACGAGCATCAATTGTTCCAAAGTCGGTACTAATATAACAACCGCCCTTTTCCACAGAGTTATCCTCGAGTATTCTAACCTGCTCTATTCCTTCTAACATCTGTATAAACTCTTTCTTATGCTTTGTTGTCATCTGCAAGTCTTCCATATTGACTCGTATCGTTATTTCAGCCCGTCCTTTTATTTTACTCAGCGCTTCCGTAATATTGTCATAAACTACTCGCTTATGCGATTCTGAGACAGACTTAACAACCTTCCTCGCTATAGTTATTACAATATCAATAATCTGGGACTCTGTTTCTTCGAGTATCTGATTTCTTTTTTTAGTGGATGATGTGAGCATTACATTGAGCCTTGATATAAGTCTCTCTGCTTCTTCGGAACCCTTCTTATAGCCTTCTTCGCTACCTTCGCTAAATCCTTTTGTATAAGCTTCACCCTCAAGTTTATCTGCCTCTTTCTGTGCCTGCCCGATAATTTCGGAAGCTTTAATTTCAGCCCCCTCTACCTTTGTAGAATATACTTTCTCAGCTTCTTCTATTTTATTTTCATAATCTTCTGTAGCTTCTTGTATTTTTGCGAACGCCCAGTTTTCAGCTTCCTTTTTTATGAGTTCTACTTCTCTTTCAAGCTCTTCTTTTTTTGTTCTATACTCTCTATCAAGCCCTTGTACTTTCTGGGCAAACTCCTTCTCAAGGTCTTCTATAGTCGCTTGTATCGTGTTGGTCTCTTCTCGTTCTTTGTATACTTCTTCTTCTTTGCTGGTTGTTTTGGGCTTAGTGTCAAAGTGGGAAGTTTTAACCTTAAGCGGCTTGCCTATATCCTTTATGCTGATATGTTTAAAGATATTCTTGGACACCTAGAAATCTCCTTTTCTCTCTTTTACGCTTTTTTCTCTTTACTCTTCAAAGAGCCATGTTCTTATTAACTGGGCAACATCTTCAGGCTTTTCACGAGCTAGCGATATGGCATTTTCTTGCATTTCCAATCTTACCCTATCACCGGGCGGAATATCCAAACCGAGCCCCTCTTCTTCAGCGGCTTTGATAGCCGCCTCTCTCATAGCTTGTTGTTCCAGAGCAAGTCTTTCTTCTTTTAGCCTTCTCCTGCTATCTATCTCTCTCATTGCAAACTGAATAAGGAATACAAGAATGATAATACCAAGTATAGAAAGCACACCAAAAAGTAAGATATTTCTAAATCTATCCTCTTCTTGTATTGTCTTAGCCATTGCGTCAAATTCGTCTTTTCTGTCAAACTTAATAACGCTTACTTTAACAGACTTATTCCTTGAATTGTATGGCAAGGCTTCTTTTAGAGTTGCTTCAAGGGTTTTTATTTCACCCTGTACTATCTTAGCATAGATAGGCGTAACTCTGCCACTCGCAAGTTTAATATCGCCATTCTCATCTCTTTCAAAGTCAAATGGTTCGTCCACAACGACAGCAACACTAACTTTTTCTACTTGGTAGGGAGCTTTTTGCGTATCGCTAATTTCTTCACCAGTCTTGTTATTCTCTATTAATGTTTCTTTGGTATAATCGGAATGTCTATCTATAAGTTCTTTCATACCAGGTCCAACATTAGGCTCAACTCCAGCAGGACCTTCGGGTATATATGATGGACCCTTAAAAGTCTCCTTTGTTTTTTGAACACTTACCTCGACTTTTGGTATAACTCTTCTTTCGTTATAAGGTGTATTGGGGTCATCTTCCTGAAGTTCTGTGGGTAGAATCTTAGTTGTACTCTTATGCTCTCTGTCCCAATTAAGGCTAAGGTTAACGGTGAACTCATATCTGTCGTCTGTGTATGTTTTTCTAAGGATCTGCCGTATCTCCCTTGAATACCTAAGCCTGATTTTTTCCATTATTCGTAGTTGTTCTTTTGCTGTTCTTATCGCTTCGTCAGAATCCGAGGCTTCTATGAGATCAGTTAATACCGAGCCTCTGTGGTTCATAATTATTACATTTTCTTCTTTAAGCCGTGCAATCCCCTTAGCAATTAAACTTCTTATTCCTCTTATTTTGTTTGTGTTTTCGTCTATATCAGAGTTGGGGCTTGGTGTTATAACAACGGAAGCGGTGATGGGGCTATCTTCTATTTCTCTGAGAAAGAGCGGCACATTCTCACCGAACGATATGGTTACCTCTGCCTTCTCAATATCATCGATAGCTTCAAGATGTCTTGAGATATTTCCTGTGATGGCTCGCCTTAAATTTACTTTTCTTTCAAAGTCTGTGGTAGAGAATACGGGGTTATCGAATAGTTCAAAGCCCTTTAGGTCTCGAACAACACCTTCATAGCCAAGTTTTGCTCGTAGCTTGACTGCTTCTTCTTCGTTGTCAACATAAATATATCTATCGCTATGGGAATACCGTATACCAAGACCGTCTAGTTTACCTTTAACCCTCTCAAAATCAGGCTGACTAAGTGAACTTTTATATAGCAAAACCTTGTCTGCAGCAGAGGAATAAGAAATAAGATAGATGAATGCTGCAAATACTAATACGACGACGGCAAGGATAATAATCTTCTGCTTAAGATCAAGCTTCCCAACTATTCCTTTTATATCGTTTATAATTTTAGTAAGAAACTCAGGCATTCGTCCCCTCCAAAGACTCGCTGGCGTAACCTAACAACAGCTTGCGTACTATTGCCTACCCTCTATTTTGCTAGTAGTCTATACATATTCATTATCGATAGTCATTTCTTCAGATATTTCTTTACATTACTACTCTATATGGCTCGCCACTTTTAACAAAATAAATAGTTTTTTTTCTTTTAAGAAGCCTTTTAATAGAATGCTAACTTGCTTTATTATCCAATTAAACTCAAGATTCCCTTAAGTGTATACTCTAGCAAAACTTCCTAGGAGAAAAACAAATTAATCTCCTAAGAAGACAAAAGCGGCTTGCCACAATATATCTCCCAAAAGGCGTTCACCACACTTTTATCTTAAATTAGTTATTTCACGATAAGCGTGTATAACTCTGTCAGTAATTGCTTTAGTCATAGATAGTGCCATTTCAGCCTGACTCAGCAAAGCCGTTACTTCGTGTATATTTACCTGTTTTGGGTCGGTAATCATAGTTGTTACAGCTTTGTCTGCGTTTATCTGCAGGTCGTTGACCTCACCAAGGGCATTTTGCATTAAATCTTTAAAGCTACTAGATGGGTTTATTTTTGTATCTGTTTTGCCACTTACGGCACTGTCCACAATACCACCGGTCATAAGATTATTTAGAGCCGTGATCATAAATTACCTCCTTAATAAATAGCTGTTTACTGTATTATCTAACGCCTATATCAAGGGCTCGATGAAACATTTGTTTACTTGAATTAATAACAGTTGCATTGGCTTCATAAGCTCTCGAAGCGGAGATCATATCTACCATTTCTTCTACAAGGTTAACATTTGGCATTTCGACATAACCTTTTTTGGGTCCAAAGTCAATTGCATCAGGATGACTTGGGTCATACTTAAGTCTGTTAGGCTTTGCGTCTTTCTGTACTTTTGCTACTCTAACGCCGCTACCCAGTTCATTTTCAAGTGCTTTGGGTAGGAAATGAGATTTAAAGAGTAACTTCTCCGATCTCGGTCTTAGTATAGCAAGACTTCTTCTAAAGGGACCACCTTCAGTCGTTCTAGTGGTGTTTACATTAGCAATATTATTGGCAATTATGTCCATTCTAAGTCTCTGAGCGGTTAGCCCAGAGGCACCGATTGCAAGGGAGTTAAACATATTATCCTCTTAATACGATATTCATTTGTTTAAAATATCTACTTGCGACGGAAGCAAAGGCATTATATCGCAGAGATGATTTAGATAAACCTACCATTTCTTTATCAACATCAACATTATTCTTATCATTTCTATAGACGGAGTCATACTCGTGGTGCAGTTTGGGTTGTATTTGTGTATGGTCTATGGTTTTGTGGAAAGGTATATGCTTTGGATCTGTCCTTATAGCTTTTATGTGGTATGGACTTTTATTTTCAAGAGCCTTTTTTAGCATACTTTCGAACTTGACATCACTTCGTTTAAAGTTGGGGGTATCTGCATTTGCGATATTATTACTTATTGTAGTATGTCTTAGGCTTTCTGCGGTCATAGCCCTTGTTAAGAGTGATTGTATTTTAGAGAAGCTATTACTTATATACATTGCCATTTCCTTTTGATTACATATCGTTTTTCTACATTATACGCTTTTTCTGGGTTTGTCGGCTTAGTTATAATTTTTATTAATAAAATAATGCAATAAAACTTATCAAGATGTGAGAAAACTTCCCAAGGGAAGTGTGAAGAGACTTCTTAAGGGAAAAGGAAATTAACTGCTTAAGAAGAAAAGGCCATACACTAAAAAGAACTATGTATTATTTATGGTTTGTTTGCGTTTCATAAACCATTTGAATATGAAGAAAGAGATGGTTAGAACTACAAGAAATATGACAATGCTACTATATTGTTTTATATATTGGACTATATTTTCCCAGTTATCTCCGGCAATATATCCTAGATATATTACGAGGGCATTCCAAACAAGGCAACTAAGGAGTCCCAGTATGGCTACAGCACGGGTGTTAAATTTGACGATACCAGCAGCAATCGATATGACACTTCTAATACCAGATAAAAATCTGTTGGCGAATATAACGAGATAACCGTATTTATCGAACCACTTATTTACTCTTTCTATTTGCTTTAGATTAAATAGTTTCCATTGTTTTTTTTCGAGGAAGGCTCTTCCGAAGAAGAATGCAATATAGAATAGTGTCATAAATCCAAGGAAGCTCCCTATCGTGGTAGCTACGAGTACCCAAGTAAAATCTAGGGCTTTTTTGCCAACCAAGAAGGCGGCAAAAACGGTAACAGTATCTCCCGGTATGGGTGGAAAAACATTCTCGACAAAGGCGCTTATTGCTAAGATAATGTAAGTTAGCTCTTCGTTAGACCTTGCTGTTTGTTCTATGACTGTTAGTAATGAGTCCATTGTGTGGCTCGCCACCTTAATAAAATATATATTTACTTCCTAAGGACACTATTTATTATTTCCCATAAGGTTGTAGACCTTATTTTTATTAATTTTAGGGCATCTTTCTCTTTAGGAAGTTAATTTTCTTTTTACTTAAGAAGTTTATTTTTCTTTACCATTAAGAAGTTCTCTTCGGCATTTTAAAGACAAAACTCTTCTATGACCCTTTCATAAAATTTAACGGACTTGTGTATCTGGGAAATAAGATTATGTTCGTTTGGCTTATGTATATTGCCTACAGACAAGCCTGAACCAAAGACAATAGACTTAGCACCGGCTGCATTATAAAGGGTAGCTTCGGTTAAAGTTGCCTTTGTTACAAGTTTAGAGTCTGGGTTTATTTCTTTTATTATTTCGAGTGCTTTAGTCGGCAAGAAGTCGTCTTTAGGCGTATACATCGAATCATTTGTTCTGGTTATTTCATATTTGCCACCGATCAGCTTTAGTGTTTTCTCTATTCTATTTATTATGTATTGGAAGTCCTTATTTGGAAGGGTGCGGAATGCAAGTGTAAAGATGAAATTATCCTCTGTTGTTTTGACTGTACCGAGGTTTAATACATGGTTTGGTGGGTCATATTCCTCATCTTCATATTTCAGTAAATCTTCTTCGATTTCCTCAACTAGCTTGAAGAATTGTGCTACTCGTTTTCTATTTATGTTTTCAGGGCTTTCACCCATAACGGCGAGGCAGAGATCGGGTACAACATTGTTAGCGACACCACCTTCGAGATAAAATATTTCTTCATTGCTTGTATAATTAGTTATGAACTTATAGAATTCATTAATGGCGTTTTGGCCGAGTTTTGGAGAGCTTCCGTGTGCGGCTTTGCCTTCAAACTCAAATATTTTGCCTTGCCCCTCATCGTCTTTTGGGGTGAACGGTATATAGCAATTAATAGAGAGCATACCTTTGTGTGCATAAACGATATTGAGTTCGGTAGGTTCGCCGACGAATACATATTTTGGTTTCTCTATATACTTTGTTTTTATAAAGTGTTCAGCACCGATTAGTCCTATTTCTTCTCCGAATGTACCAATTAATGTTAGAGGGTTTCTAAACTTCCTATCTTTGTACTTGCTAATGGCTTTTAGTTTGCATAGGAAGTCGACTTTAACATCGGCGCTACCTAGTCCATATATTCTATCATCCTTAATTTTAGGCTGAAATGGCTCTTCATTTAGTTCTGTCCATTTTGCAGCTTCTCCTGTGGGCACGGTATCGATGTGGGTATTAAAAAGTATTTCATCCTTCGTTTCCCCTTCTATTCTGGATATAATATTCTTTTGCAAGACTCCTTTATGAGTAGTTTCTTGCAATTCTACTGGGAGATTAAGGTTTTTTATTAGATTGCTCAGGTATTCTACAATCTTGGAGCTTCCGTTAGATGAAACAGAATTAATTTTTAATATATTCAGAGCTTCTTTTATGAGGTCCATATTACATCCTATAAACATCAGATTTTATTGATAACTGAGTAGGTCGTTAATATATTTTATTATTTATATAAAGTCAAGCGTTATATGTGATGTGCTACTTTTAAGAGGGTTATCAGTGACAATCCTATAAACGAACTTCCTAAGCGAAAAGCACATTAACTTATTAAGAAGTTTGTTTACAAAAACCTTACATAAAATAACAAAACATATACTAAAGCAGTGAATATATATATTTTATAAAGGGACTTGCCATATAATAGTCAACTATTTTATTAAAGGGGGATTTAAATGGGCTTACTTCGTTTTCACCAAGTTTTAATTTTTGTGGGTATACTTTTCTGTGGATTTCTTACCTACTGGGAGCTTACAGATTATTTATTTAAGAGTACAAGCTTATCCCTTTATTTAGGTATTGGATCTGCGGTATGTTTTATTTTACTTATAGTGTATTATTTTTATTTGCTAAAATATATAAGAAGACAAGGAGAATAGTTTTTTTATTTAGCTGTAGGAGAACTCCCTAAGGAGGAATAAATTAACCTCTTAAAGGGCAAATACCTTCATATTAGGAAGAATAAGGCATAAAATGGAGTGGAAATTAGAAATAATATTGCTTAAGAAGTTAAATATATGTCCCTTCAAAGTGGCTAGCCACATAAAGTAGCAAGCCACCGCTAAATACCTTCCTGTAAATAAACTTCTTAAGGAAAAAGAAAATTAGCTTATTAAAGGAAAAATGCTGTAAACAAACTTCCTAGAAACAAGGAAAATTAACTTCCTAAAGAAAAAAAGACCTTTGCATCAAGAAGAATAAGGCGTAAAACGGCGTCGAAATTAGCAATAATATTACTTAAGATGTTAAATGTATGTTTATTTAAGGTGGTTCGCCACAAAATGCCCTCAAACTACAGAATGGGACACGGAAACCTCGCAGAAACTAGCAATAATCTTGCTTAAGAAGTTAAATTTAAGTCTATTTAAAGTGCCTCGCCGCACCTTCCTGCTTTTTTTATTCCCTTCCTAAATTATTCTCTAATCTTTTTCCCCTTTTCGTTTATTTCATAGAACCTTCATTTATAAGACAATTATATTCCAAGCAGTTTTATTCTATAACTATTTTAAGTATATCATTAATCGTAATAAGCACGGCTATAGAAATGATAATGAACACCCCAACAAATTGAAATCTTTGAATAGTTTTAATACTAAGAGGTTTTCGTTTTATCATTTCATACAAGGTGAGTACAACATGTCCTCCATCCACAGCTGGTATAGGCAGTAGGTTAAAAATACCTAGTAATATGCTTAATATGGCGAGGAAGTTAATATAAGAACCAAATCCTGACTCAGCTGATTCTCCAAGTCGTTTAAATATTCCGACGGGTCCAGCAACATTATCTTTAACGGTATCAAACTCCATCTTGGATAAGACAGTAAATTGGAGTACGGTAAGTTTAATAAAGACCCATGTTTTTTCAACACCTCTCGGTATGGAGTCAAAAATTGAGTAAAACTGATGAACACCATTTATTAGGTGCACGCCTATAATTCGTTTAGTTTCCAAGTTTAGTTTACTTAGAACCATACCATTGGCATAAAGCTCCATTGGTTTGGCATTTCTTATTATACCTAGTTTAAAGTTTTTCTTTTGGTCAGACTGTGTCATAACGGCATTAAGCGCAGAGGAGTTAAGTATGGTTTGCCCATCTATTGATTGTATAATATCGTTTTCTCTTAGCCCTCTTTCATATACTGCACCATTTTCCTTTACATTAGATAAATAGACGAGTAATTTAGGTGTAATATTATCAATAGTTATTTTGTTTTGTTTTCTTTGAATTAAAAATGAGAGTGGTTTACCTTCTTCGCTTGAGTTCATTATGGTAAGGACATCGCTTAGTTGTCTTACTTCTTGATTGTCGATAGCAAGTATAATATCCCCCTGTTTAAGTCCCGCCTGCATAGCCGGTACACCTTTACCAGCAAATGCCCCTATCGACACCGTAGCTCTGTCGTTAAAAAGAGAATACTGGGCATCATCTTCTCTTCCAATGTTATTAGCGTCAGGATTAGTGCTATCAGTAATAGTAAAGCCGAGATCTCCTCCCTTAACTAAGTCTTCATGGAAGGGATATACCACATTTATAATTTCCCCATTTCTTTTAACAGTAAGGTTATATTCATCATTGCCCATTCCATCAAGAACGATAAAGCGTCTAAGCTTATTTAATGTAGATACTTCTTTCCCATAGACTGTTTGCGTAAGAGGTTTCCCATCAACAGCTAGTATAATATCTCCATTTTCAAGACCAACTCGCCCTTGAAATCCTTCTTTAAGCTCTATAGGACCGTTAAAGAAAATCGGTTCCCCGCTTGCATAGAAGATACCAGTTACTAGTATGAGGCCAAGTATTACATTGAATACAGGTCCACCTAGTACGGTAAGCAGCCTGGCCCAAGTAGGCCTACTGTAAAACTCATCAGATTCACCACTAAGCTTTTCAGCCTTGATAAAGTCTTCCTGACCCTTCATCTTGCAATAACCACCAAAAGGAATCCAGCCTATACGCCAATCTATACCCTTCCACTTAAAACTATATATAGCCCTACCAAAAAATATAGAAAATGCTTCCACACCTATACCAGTCCATCGAGCAAAAAGAAGATGACCAAGCTCATGAACAACAACAAGAACCGCAAGGCCAGGTATAGCATATAACAAAATATTTATAAAATCCATCGTACCCTCTCAAAAACCAAATATAAACTAATTGTAAACAAATTCCTTAAGGAAAAAGAAATTAACTTCCTAAAGAGGAAATGCCCTCAAACTAAGAAAAATAAGGTCTAAAACCTTATAGAAAATCAATAAATAGTATCCTTAAGAAGTAAATATATATTTTATTAAGGTGACCAGCCACAACTAATTAACAATATCTAGCCCAACACCTAGCTCCTTTATAAGGCCACCAACATAAAGCCTCGCCCAACTATCAGACTCCAATATATCAGCAAGAAGAGGAGACAATACATTATTATGAGCTTCAACACTCTTACTAACTAAATCAAAAATATCAGCATAACCTATACGACCATCCAGAAAAGCATAAACCGCTACCTCATTACTCGCATTCAAAACCGTAGGCAATGTCCCACCCTTACTACCAACATCGTAAGCAAGCTTCAATAAGGGAAACTTATCAAAGTCAGGAGAAGAAAAACTAAGCGTACCTATCTCCCAAAGCTTAAGTCTACCATAATCATTACCAACAATATTAGGATAAGTCATCGCATTCTGTATAGGCAAACGCATATCTCTAACACCAAGCTGGGCATAAACTTCCCCATCTATCGTCTCTATCATAGAATGAACTATGGACTCCTTATGGATTATAACATCTATTTCCTCTAAAGGAAAATCAAAAAGATAATGTGCCTCTATTATCTCCAAACCCTTGTTGAGCAAAGTCGCACTGTCTATTGTTATCTTACGACCCATCTCCCAAGTAGGATGACGCAACGCACGGCTAACCGTAATATCCCCAAACTCCTCAATAGGTAAATCACGAAAAGGACCCCCGGATGCCGTAACTATTAAACGACGAACCTCCTTACGCTTCGAAAACCTAAGAAGAAACAAAAGTGCACTATGCTCACTATCTATCGGAATAATATTAACACCATAAAAATCCGCCATCTCCAATACAAGCCTGCCACCCGCCACTATCGTCTCTTTGTTTGCAAGAGCCACATCCTTACGATGCTTTATACCCTCCAGAGTAGGAAGGAAACCAACAAAACCTATTAACGCATTTATAAGCAAATCTAAATCCGAAACCCTCGCCAATTCAAGCAAACCCTCATCACCATATAACACATCAAGACCATAAGACAACTCACTATCCATAAAAGACTCATACGATAGCTTATCACAAATAACTACCAAACGAGGATTAAACTCCCTCACCTGCCGTGAAAGTTCCCCTATATCCTTATTCGTGGAGAGCCCCAGAACCTTAAAAAGACCAGGATGACTGCTCACTACGCTAAGTGCATTCTTACCTATAGAACCTGTTGAACCAAGTATTGATATATTCTTTGGCGAACCACTTTTTATGGACATATATTTATCTTCTTAGCCATATTGTTTGATGGTCTCTACCCCAAGAAGTTTTCTTACAGTATTTTGTGGCAAAGCACCTTAAATAGACTTAGCCTCGTGCTTCTTAATTATAATACTTGCCACTTTCTGTGAGCCTTTACACCTTATCCCTCTTAATTTGAAGCCATTCCCTCTTTAAAAGAAGTTAATCTTCCTCTTCACTAAGAAGCTTTTTTAACAGTATTCTTCAAGTAAAAACTCAAATATTAAAGAAAACAAGCAACCGTAATCGTAAAGATAATCTTATTGATATGGAACGACAATTATTATAAAAACTCAAAGCAAATTACACCATATTTCGGAGCATCTTTAATAAACAAATATTTAAACTGCTTTGCAACATGCGGCGAACCGCTTTAAATAGACACACTGTTAACTTCTTAAGCAATATTATTGCTAATTTCCATACTGTTTTACGCCTTATTCCTCTTGGTTTGAAGGTATTTTTCCTTTAAGAAGCTAACTTTCTTTTTCATTAAGAAGTTTGTTTACAGCAACACAAGAATAAAACTGTTTCAAAGCAAAAAGCGGCAAACTATTCCCTGTTTACAAAAAAAACTTTGAAAAAAAAGATATTGCAAAAGGATAGTGTGGCGAACCACTTTGTGGAGAACCACCTTAAATAAACATATATTTAACTTCTTAAGTAATATTATTGCTAATTTCGACGCTGTTTTACGCCTTATTCTTCTTGATGCAAAGGTGTTTTTTCTTTAAGAAGTTAATTGTATTTTCCCTTAGGAAGTTTCTTGTACAGGATAGTAACCTCAAAACACTAACGAACTATATCATCAAGATCATCAGATGAAAAACCAAAGCTCTTAAGAGACTCCCTCGCTTCCCTCCGTACACTAAAACTAGGGTCTCTTACAAGCAAATACAACAACGGCTTTATCGCCCTTCTATCACGAATACGACCAAGTGCCCACGCCACTGTCTCTCGAGACTCCACATTACCACTAGTCAGCGACTTTATCAGAAAAGGAACCGCCCGTACATCCTTAAGCCTACCAAGAGACCAAGCACAATGTATCCTAACAAGACTATTAATATCATCTAACGCCAATACAAGAGGCATAATAGCTCGCACATCGCCTATAACTCCAAGTGCCTTCGCACTGCTAGCACGAATACGCCACTCAGACGAACCCAAACTCTTTATAATAAAATCTAATGCCCGACTGTCCCCTATCTCACCCAAAGACTTAATGCACAAAGAACGAAGAAGAACATCCTTCTCCACAGACGCAAAGGAACGCAAGGGAAATACAGCCCTATCATCCTGCATAGTACCAAGAACCTCTATAAGACCACGCTTCACCGCAAAAGAAGAAGAATTACCCAACGAATCCAATACATAAGAAAAAGAATAGTCCTTAAGCCTTACCAAAGACTGCCTAGCATAATAGGAAAGCTCGTAATCTCTAGCACCAAGCGCATCTATCAAAATGAATACGCCAGACTCTCGCCTATGGAAACCAAACTTCTGAATGCAAGTCCGCTTCACAAGGAGATTGCCACTCCTATAAGACCTAACTAAATCATCAAAAGAACTGTCATCTGAAGAACTCTTAAAAACAAAAGATGGAGACGAAGACGAAACGGAAGAAGAATAAATATCCACAACACAAACAAAAAAAAGAAACGAAAAAACAAACATAAACAGTAAACAAAATCTTGAAAAAAACAAAGCAAATAAACCCTAAATTGTCATTCCTATTTGTGGAGAACACACTATTAATAGACAGATATTTAACTTCTTAAGCAATAATATTGCTAATTCCTGCGAGGTTTGTGCTACCCTATTCTTCCTAGTTTGAGGGTATTTTTCCTTTTAAGAAGCCAATTCACTTTATCCTTAAGAAGTTTGTTTACAGCTAATTGCCAAGAGAAGAAGAAAAAGATTTATAAAACTTCTCCTTAAGCAATACTCTATCAGAATTATACTTCGCTTCCCGCAAACTCTCCCCTTCCCTACTATAAACAATATAATAAATAAGCTCTCTATCATTATCCATTCTATACCTCTCATACTTGCTAAGACTAGATATAGAAATACTATTATTACCAACTCCAAGCATAGGCTCATCAATCGCACTAAGATCGCCATTAGGAACAAACTTATCCGCAAATGTATACTGCTCTATCCTCTTCCTATTGTCGTTGAAGAAAATAACCTTTTTTAAATTATCTCCATCCCAAACCAAAGTGGAATAACCTTTAAGCTCCATATCCCCTACATAAGGGTTTTTGCCGAAACGCTCAAGTTTAGATAACTTCTGCGTGCGATCATCCCAAGTATAACGATAATAATTAACTATCTTACCAGCTTCATCCTTAAAATACTTCTCACTAACAAGCTCCGGTGAACCCAGATAATTATACTCATATCTAACAACATGATAAGGCAAATTATCCTGATTGACATATTGAGTGAGCTTAGTTATATCAACACCCATATCAAAATCCCTTTGCTTCGTATAATATCCTGAGGACTTTGGGCGATCATCATCATCATAAAAAACCCTGAAATAAGAACTAGCCTTCTTTAATTCTTCGCCTTTTAACTCATCTGCTGCGGGAAACTCATCCGCCTTATAAAAAAAACTCTGGCTGCTCTTGAAAAACTTCTCCTTGCCAACATAGTAATCCATAATATCCTGACTATCACTCGACTGAGCAAATACAGACAAAACTAACAGAAATAAAAGTGAAAAAATGGTAAGATTTCGCATCATCATAATCCCTCGCCAATTAAAATAATCAGAAATAGCTATAGTTAAACACTCTGAGCTACAATAAATAGCCCTCCTATACTAAACACAGAAAAAAGAATAGATAGTGTGTCCTCAAGTAAAGAAAACATATACTTTATTAAAGTGGCAAGCCGCAGCAAGCACATATTATCATACTTTCATATAAAAAAAACTATCCACAAAAAAATAAGAAACTCATTCTTATTCTTACTCCCTTCCAATCGGTTAAGTGTTATCTTTTTTTAAGAGAGATGTTACTTTTAATTGAAAGTTTGTTATAATAAAAGTTATTAAGAAAAAGAAAAGTGAATTAATAGAAAAAAAAAGACTATGTGTGGCTCGGCACTTTGCGGCGAACCGCTTTAAATAGCCATCTAGTGTTTAACTTCTTAAGCAATATTATTGCTAATTTCCATGCTGTTTTACGCCTTATTCTCTCTTAGTTTGAAGGTATTCTTTCCTTAAGGGGTTAATTTTCTTTCCCCCTTAATAAGTTTGTTTACAACTTTGTAATATTAAAATATATTTACACAAGGATATAACAATTGCTACTCTTTAGACTACTTGCAGTCATAATAATAATAAGTGCGTGTTCGATTACAGAAGATGAAGAAGCTATAAAATCAACTTACGATAAAGACAGTGTCCAATACAAGACTCTGAAATACTATAAAAAAGAAGACCAAAAAGAACCTACCACCGCACAAGAAATATCATCTATGAACAGCTACTACAAGGTTTATACAATAAAAAATACAAAGCAACCCATAAAAGAAGAATATCATAACAATAACAAACTAGAATGGTACAAAACCTTCTTCTACGGTAGAGATAATGCACTAAAAAGCATAACTTACAGTAATAACTCAAATGGGAAAATTAAAGAACTTATATACGACGAAAATAAGAATATTCTTTTCCGAACAGAATATGCATACGATAGAAACAGCAATCTAACAGAAAAGAAAAGATACGGAAAAGATAACAAAGCAGAAGGATGGTGGATACAATACAATAACTCAGGAAGAGCCACAAAAAGAGAATTATACAAAAAAGGTATTTTAAAAGAATATTTTACCTACAAATATGACAAACATAATACTCTGGTAAAAGAAGAAAGACACTTACCTTGAGCCTCACAAACCCATAAACACCCTTCTTAAAAAAAATATCCTCTAATTGAGAAATCCAAGATACAAGACCTCACAGAAAATAGCAATAAGAACAGCTAATAAGCTATAGCCACGACAATTAAAAGTGCTTCGCCACACAAATCATAACAAGCGACGATATTTTCACCTTATTTCATTTCCAGATAATTTCCTTTTATCTAAATAAATTAGTCATAGTAAACTTGTAATACGATCCGTTTCTTTCTATATTAAAGAAGTTGTTTAATATTGTTTTAAATTTTGGGGGATTGTATGAAAGATATTAGTAGGAGGGGTTTTCTCAAGATAGGTGGGGCCATTGCGGGTTCTTCCATTCTTCTTTCTTCTTGTGGGACAGAAGCTCCTAAGTCTAAGGAGACTAAGGCTTCGTTGTCTTCGCCAGGACAGGACATAGTTAATTTAAAAGAACTCAAGCCTGGGAAAGAGATTAGCTTTAATTACCCTGATAAAGCTTCTCCTTGTGTTCTGATGAAAATGGGCAAAAAGGTTCCGCTTGGGGTCGGACCTAACCGCGACATCGTTGCCTTCAGCAGCTTATGTTCGCATATGGGCTGCGGGCTTCAATATAATAACAAGGAAAGGACATTGCAGTGTCAATGCCATTTTACTATCTTTGACCCTGAACTTGCCGGGCAACAGGTTTGCGGTCAGGCAACTGTAGCACTTCCACAGATTATCCTAGAATATGTTAAAGGCTCAGGTATGATTAGAGCAATTGGTGTTGATGGACTGATTTATGGGAGACAGAGTAATTTTACTTTAGGAGGAAAATCATGAGTACAAAAAGATTGATATTACCCCCTGCCGGTGCTAAAAAGACTATGCTAACCTGTCATTTTTGTATAGTGGGCTGTGGTTATAATGTTTACAAGTGGCCCACAAATAAAGAAGGGGGACCAAGTAAAAATCAAAACGCACTAGGCGTTGACTTCACAAAGCAACAAGGACCTCTTGCAATTACACTAAGCCCTGAAATGACTAATGAAATTAGAGATAATGATGGGAAAAAGTATAATATAATGATTGTCCCTGATAAAGAGTGTGTGGTAAATGAAGGACTTTCCTCTACTCGCGGTGGACAGATGGCTAGTATAATGTACAATAGTAAAACTAGCACTGCAAATCGCCTTAAATATCCTGCAGTATTTAAAGGTGGGAACTGGTTAGACACCGACTGGGAAAGAGCTTTGGCACTGTATGCAGGACTTACAAAGAAGATATTGGATAAAGACGGCCCAGATCAATTATTATTCAATGCTTTTGACCACGGTGGTGCTGGAGGGGGCTTTGAAAATACCTATGGTAGCGGAAAGTTAATGTTCTCTGCAATACAAACTAAGATGGTTAGGATACACAATAGGCCTGCTTACAATTCTGAGTGTCATGGAAGCAGGGATATGGGTATTGGCGAGCTTAACAATAGCTACGAAGATGCGGAACTGGCTGATGTTATATGGTCTATCGGAAACAATCCATACGAAACACAGACTAACTACTTCCTGCAACATTGGTTGCCCAATCTAACGGGCCAAAGTATGGGAAAAAAGAAAAAGCGTTTCCCAGGTGAAACTCAATCTAAGGGTAAGGTAATATTTGTAGACCCACGCCGCAATCCATCCATTGCGATTTGCGAACAATTTGTAGGTAAAGAA
Organism: Nereis procera; assembly: GCA_032360585.1. Taxonomy (NCBI): domain Eukaryota; kingdom Metazoa; phylum Annelida; class Polychaeta; order Phyllodocida; family Nereididae; genus Nereis; species Nereis procera. Next base: position 119,774 of record JAUOBU010382107.1, on the reverse strand, counting down.
AATGTATTACATCTGGACATAAATCCAGGTACCGATATAGCCCTATTCAATGGCTTATTTACCTATGTTGTTGATAATAATCTTCACGACAAGGACTTTATATCTAAATATACAAGCGGTTTTAAGAAGGCGGTAAAGTCTAATAAGATGTCTTTGGATGAATGTAGCAGAATTACGGGTGTGAGCAAGGACAAGCTTGTAAAGGCTGCCGAGTGGTCATACAAACCAAAGGCTTCTGGACATCGTACAAGAACTATGCACGCTTATGAAAAGGGAATTATCTGGGGTAATGATAACTATCATATCCAGGTATCTTTAGTAGACTTAGTGCTTGCCACCCACAATGTGGGGCGTCGTGGTACGGGTGTTGTTAGAATGGGTGGTCATCAAGAAGGCTATGTAAGACCTCCATATCCAGGTCCGAGACCCGCTCCTTATATTGATAAGGAAATCATAAAGGGTAATGGTAAAATGCTTACTGTATGGGCTTGTAACTCTCTGCTTAGCACCTGTAATGCCGACAACTATAAAAAAGCGATACTAAAACGGGCTAATATAGTTCGTGAGGCTATGGCTAATGCCGGCGCTGCCTCCCTAAACAAAATGATAGATGTTATCTATAAAGCTGTTAGCAGAGGAGGCTTATTCATTGCCACTATAGACCTTTATCCAACTAGCTTTGCTCAGCTTGGACATATGGTTATGCCAGCCGCACATCCGGGTGAAATGAACTTGACTTCTATGAATGGGGAAAGAAGGATAAGGCTTTCAGAGAAGTTTATGAGCCCTCCAGGCATTGCGAAACCCGATTGCCTAATCGCTGCTGATATTGCAAATACGATAAAGAAGCTCTATGAAAAAGATGGTAATACCGCTATGGCAAAGCGCTTTTCAGGTTTTGACTGGAAAACTGAAGAAGACGCCTTTAATGCAGGATTCAGAAAACCAAAGGGAATAGATAGCCAAGGCGGTGGCACGGGTGCTCTTGTTACTTATGACAGATTACGAGCAATGAAAAACAACGGAGTACAGCTGCCTGTAAAAGAATACAAGGATGGAAAGCTTATTGGTACTGAAATGATTTACTCAGACAATAAGTTCTCTACAGGAGATTCTAAGGCACACTTTAAAGAGTCTCCCTGGAAAGGACTACACCCTACTGTGGCAAAACAAAAGAAAAAGTATAAGTTTTGGATAAACAACGGAAGATTCAACCAAATATGGCAAACAGCGTATCATGATAAATATATGGAGTTTAGGAAGGATCGTTATCCTATGGCAGCGATAGAAATGAATCCTGATAACGCAAAGTCTCTTAATGTCAAAAGCGGAGATGTTGTTGAGATATACAATGACTTTGGTAGTACCTACGCTATGGCATACATAGAAAAGGAGATAAAACCAAATCATACTTTTATGATATTTGGCTACCCAAACGGTACTGTTGGCAGGATTACGACAGACGCAGTGGATGAAAATGTAGTACCATATTATAAAGGTACTTGGGCGAATATTAAAAAGTTAGGCTCTATGGAAAACTATAGAGAAAGTGTAAGCTTTAAAAGCAGACGCTTTGAATAAACAATAGCTGTGGCTTGCCACCTTAATAAAATATATATATTTCCTTCTTAAGGGTATTTCTTCTTTAGGAAGTTAAATATGGGTTTATTAAAAGTGGTAAGCCGCATTACTCCCACTCAATAGTACCGGGAGGCTTGGAAGTTATATCGTAGACAACTCTGTTAATACCACGAAGCTCATTTATAATACGATTTGATATTCTGGCTAAAACATCATAAGGAAAAGGATACCAATCGGCTGTCATACCATCTTTACTATTTACACAGCGAATGGCAACAACATTCTCATAAGTTCTGTTATCACCCATAACACCGACAGCCTTAACAGGCAATAAAACAACAAATGCCTGCCATATATCGTCATATAAGCCTGCACTGTGTATTTCCTCCAAAGCAATATTATCCGCAAGCCGCAGTATATTAAGCCTATCTTCTGTAATATTACCAAGAACCCTAATCGCAAGCCCAGGACCAGGAAAAGGATGACGATGTACCCACAAATGAGGAAGACCAAGCTCAAGACCTACAGAACGAACCTCATCCTTAAAAAGCTCCCTCAAAGGCTCTATTAATTTAAGCTTCATATTCTTAGGCAGACCACCTACATTATGATGAGACTTTATCACAACAGAAGGATTATTAGGAGAATGGCTTTCTATAATATCAGGATAAAGAGTACCTTGTGCAAGAAAACTAACACCTTCTATCTTTAACGCTTCCCTTTCAAATATTTTAATAAACTCGTGTCCTATAATTTTGCGTTTTCTCTCAGGATCGCTAATACCCTTTAGTTTAGAAATAAATATATCTCTAGCATCTACTATGTTAAGTTGCATCCTAAAATGCCGCTGGAAAAGATTACGAACAGCCTCAAGCTCCCCCAAACGCAAAAGACCATTATCAACAAAAATACAATTCAACTGATCACCCAAAGCTCTCTGCAACAACACCGCCGTTACAGCAGAGTCAACTCCACCACTCAAACCACAGATTACCTGCTCCTTGCCAACCTTATCCCGTATCTCTGAAATAGCCTCCTCGATAAATGCTCCGGAAGTCCAAGAAGGTTTAAGATCGCAAACCTTGAATAAAAAGTTGGAAATAATAGCGTGGCCATATTCTGTATGAACTACCTCAGGATGAAATTGTAAACCGTATATAGAACCCCTATTAATAGCCGCATAGGGAGTGCTAGAAGTACTCCCTATCCCTCTAAAACCAGAAGGCAAAGTAACTATACTATCACCGTGACTCATCCAAACTCTGGAGTTTTGAGCTATAGAACTGAAAAGATTATCATCTAAATCAATATGAAGTTCTGCCTTACCATATTCAGCAGCACTAGACTGACTAACCACACCACCAAACTCTGATGCTATAAGATGCATACCATAACAAATACCAAGGACCGGAAGACCACAAATAAATATATCTGATGCACATTTAAGGGAGTTGTCATCATATATACTATTGGGACCTCCAGAGAGAATAATAGCCTTAACATTCCTAGATTTAAGCTCCAACGCAGCAACATTATAAGGAAATATCTCACAATAAATATGAAGCTCCCTAATCTTCCTAGCTATTAGCTGGGTATATTGAGAACCAAAGTCAAGTATTGCTACAGTTTCTCTAGTACTTCCTGACATTTACTTACCCATACCAACCGATTGTGCCCTTTGGTGAGACTTACCTTCAGTTCTTATGCTAAAAGCAACTATAAGCTCACTCATCTGCATCTCGAAAATAGAAGAAGCCCCGCAATTACCCATAGATGTCCTTAAAGCACCAACAAGATTCTGACTACCATCATCATAACGAGTGGGACCGTGGAGGATCTCTTTAAGAGAACCTTTAACCCCAACCTCTATCCTCGTTCCTCTGGGAAGGAGAATGTTAGGCGTTGCCATACCCCAGTGAAAACCTCTACCGGGAGACTCCTTAGCCTTTGCAAATGCGGAACCTATCATAACAGCATCAGCTCCAGCCGCAATAGCCTTGCAAATATCACCTCCACCCCTCATTCCACCATCTGTAATTACGGGAACATATTTGCCACTCTTCCTATAGTACATATCCCTTGCCGATGCAGCATCCGCTGTGGCTGTAATTTGTGGCACGCCTATACCAAGAACCTCTCTCGTAGTGCAAGCAGCACCTGGACCCACGCCTATTAAAATACCATCTATACCCGTCTCCATAAGCTCCAATGCAGCGTTATAACTTACTGCATTGCCAACAATAACGGGGATACCTATATCTTTGCAAAACTTGCCGAAATTAAGACTAGTATAAGACTTTGAATAATGCCGTGAGGTAGTTACAGTAGACTGAATAACAAATATGTCCGCTCCGGCTTCCCTTGCAACCATTCCATAATGCTCAGCGTTAGGAGGGGTTGCCGATACCGCAGCAATCACAGAAGCTGACTTAATCTCCTTTATACGCTCCGCTATAAGATAATCCTTTACCGGCTCCTTATATATCTCTTGAAGGACATTTGTAACTTCTTCCTTTGGAGCAGATATAATCTTATCAAGCTGATCAGACGGATCCGCATACTTTGTATAAATACCCTCAAGGTTTAAAACAGCTATACCGCCAAGCTTGCCCATCTCAATAGCAAAATGGCTGTCAACCACACCATCCATTGCGGAAGCTATAATAGGAGTTTTAACCTCTATATCCCCTATCCTTAAGCTAATATCAACATCAGCCGGATCAATAGTAATCGCACCGGGAACAAGAGCAACATCATCAAAACCATAAGTCTGTCTTGCCTTTCTACCTTGTCCTATCCAAATACCCATAAATAATCCCCTTTATATAAATAATCTTGTTAGGAAACCTATTAAAAATAATCTTCTTAGAGAGTAAATCTACTTAAACTAATCGGATAAGCTATAAATAGCCTCGGGATTAGTAAATAAGATACTTAAGAAGTACATTTATATTTAGTGCATTAATCTAAGGTAGCCTCGATACAAAATCCTAACACAGTATATAAGCCTAAAAATATAAAAATATATGACATACAAAACAAGCAAAACTAAAAAAAAAATAAAGGCAAATACAAAATCCTCTAGCAAGACTAGTTTAAACTAAAATAACATAAGAAAAAATCCCTTTTTTACACACATTTTAATTTATTAGTAAACGATACTATACATATATCTTTATATTTACCTGGTAAACTAACTTACTATGAGGTAAACAATAATGAAAGTAAAAAAACAATATTAACTTTGCTTATAATAATATCTTCGTTTGTTATGATAGGATGTACAGACATCGAAGATATACTAGGATACTTACAAAGCTTCGATATAGAAGGTAATAGAAATGGGATTGACACTTATACACAGCGTGTAACTCTTAATGAAGAAGAAGTTACAATCATAAGGACAATTAGAACTAAAGCAAATGGAGAAGTAGAAAACATATTTCTAATAATAAACTACGCTAACAAAAGCTGTGGCAAACCACTTTAATAAAATATATATTCACTTCCTAAGAGTACTGTTTCTCATTATCTATAAGGTTTTACGCCTTATTTTTATTAATGCTAAAGTATTGTTCCTTTAAGAAGTTAATTTTCTTTGTTCCTAGGAAGTTTGTTTACAAAAAGCTTATACTTAGACTATGAGGAAGATCACGCATTAACAATAATACCAGACGGAGAAGAAACAACTAGCGAAGAAACAATGCCAAGTTTAACTAGCAGTACAACTAGCCCCGACGGCACTTTAACACTAACTTATGATGACGATACAGAAATTATATCTTATGCTGACGGAAGCATAAGAATAACCAACTCAGATGGTATAGTAGCAACGGCGTCTGACGGGACAAGCCCTGCAAGAACTAACTGTGCAAATGACGAAAACTTTCTTCCAGTATCTACGGCTAGCGAGATTCGAGATATGGCGCTTGATGGGAAGTATTGCCTAGTTAACGATATTGACATAGGCGGGATATCATCAGACTTGCCTATTGGCTATCCTTCTAATCCGATAATAAATACCTCTAGAAACTTTACAGGGACAGCATTTACGGGTACTTTAGATGGGAATTACAACACGATAAGTGGACTTCATATAGAAGAGGCTGATAATAATTTCATTGGACTCTTTGCTAAAATAGGGACAAATGGAGAAGTAAGAAATCTAACTATAGCAAATGGTCCAGAAGAGGATACAAGTGTAAAAGGAAACTACATGGTAGGCGTTCTTGCTGGACAAAATAGCGGCACAATAACTAATGTATCAGTATCAAGAGAAGTTGCCAACCCTGCTGTGATAGAGGCAGACAAATACATAGGTGGGCTTGTGGGATATAATAATGGAACTATCACAAACAGCTCTGCGAAAGTAGATATTACAGGACAAAACGACTACACAGGCGGGCTTGTGGGAGAAAATACTGGAGATGGAATTATCAGAAACAGCTCTGCTATTGTAAAACTTGTAGGAAAAGACAATATAGGCGGGCTTGTGGGATATAGTACTGGAACTATCACAGACAGCCATACGTCAGGAGAGATTGGAAACACTACCGTGGTAATAAATAATCCTGCTATAATGTCAAAAGACATGGGCGGACTAGTGGGAGAAAATGGTGGAACTATCGAAAACAGCCATTCTGATGTAGAACTTGACGGAGAAGGCAGTGTAGGCGGGCTTGTGGGAAACAATAGGGAGGGAACTATCACAAACAGCTATGCGACAGGACGTGTTGAAGGAGGCCATATAGCAGGGGGGCTAGCGGGAGACAATGATGACGATGGTGCTACTATCACAAACAGCTATGCGACAGGACATGTTGAAGGAGAAGACTTTATAGGCGGGCTTGTGGGACGAAATAATGAAACTATCGAAAGGAGCTATGCGACAGGAAACGCTAGAGCAGGCGATGACGGGGTAGTAGGCGGACTAGTGGGATTTAATAATAGTGATGCAAATATTAGAGATAGCTATGCGACAGGAAGCGCTAGAGGAGCAGTCTATGTAGGCAGGTTAGTAGGAAAGAGTAGAGGAACTATCGAAAGGAGCTATGCAAAGGGCTTTGTACTAGCAGTCACATATACAGGTGGTCTAGCCGGACGGGACATCTTATCACAAGACAGTACATTAGGTTCAATACAAAATAGCTACTTTGATCTAAATAGCTCAGGAGGAGAAAGTGCAGCTGGAGACTCAAATGGAGAAGGCATAAGCACAACCCAAATAACATACGGAGGATACCAGCCTTTCCTAGGCGTTGGATGGGACTTTACAGACATCTGGAAGGCAGAAGGAACGCGCTACTGGCCAACACTAAAGTGGCAAGGAGAATAAAAACAGAGAAGGAATAAAAAAACTGTGGTGAGCCACCTCTAAGGGTGGTGAGCCACACTTTATTATATTAACTATTCCCATTCTTATTATGCAAAAGAGCATGCCTAATGAAATCTCTGAAAAGTGGGTGTACCTCTATGGGCTTCGATTGAAACTCCGGGTGATACTGCACTCCAATATACCAAGGATGAGAGGCAAGTTCCACTATCTCAACAAGACCTTTATCTTCATTAATACCAACTATCTTCATCCCATTAGATTCCATAATCTCTCTGTACTCATTGGAAAACTCATATCTATGCCTATGCCTTTCAAGAATACTATCCGTATCATAAGCTCTGTAGACACTACTATCTTTATCTATAATTCTAGCCTCATATTCACCAAGCCTCATAGTACCACCAATATCTTTAACCTTCTTCTGCTCCTCAAGAAGACTAATCACGGGATGGGAGGTACCTTTATCAAATTCTGTTGAATTAGCACCATCAAGACCACAAATAGACCTTGCATATTCTATAACCATACATTGCATACCAAGACATATACCAAAAATAGGAACATTATTCTCTCTGGCATATCTGCAAGAAAGAAGCTTGCCAGATATCCCCCTATCACCAAAACCACCCGCTATAACTATACCATCAAGCTCTTTAAACTTATACTCAATATTACTTTCTGATATTCCTTCTGAATGTATCCTCTTAAGATTAACCTTACATTTATTGGCTATCGCACCGTGATCTATTGCAGCATATAAACTCTTATAAGCATCTTGAAGCTCTATATATTTACCAATAACACCTATATTAACATAAGCAGAAGGATTCTTAACCGTATCTATAATCTCTTTCCACTTAAAGAGATCACCCTCCTTCTCCTCAAGATTAAACTTCTTTAAAACTATCTGATCAAGACCCTCTTTACTGTAAAGAATGGGAACTTCATATATAGTTGTTTTAATGTCAAGAGCCTCTATAACCGCTTCCTTCTCCACATCACAAAAAAGGGCTATCTTCTCTTTCATACCCAAAGACATCCGCTTCGATATACGACATAAAAGTATATCCGGACGAATGCCAAGAGAACGAAGCTCCTTTACGCTATGCTGTGTAGGCTTCGTCTTATACTCATCAGCCGCTTCTATATGAGGTATTAAAGTAAGATGTATAAACAAAGCATTTTCTTCCGATATGTCGTGGGAAAACTGCCTTATCGCCTCAAGAAAAGGTATGCTCTCTATATCACCAACCGTACCCCCTATCTCCACTATCACAAAATCTGCCCCGCTATCATCCGCAAGCATAAGAATGCGAGCCTTAATCTCATCCGTTATATGAGGTATAACTTGAACTGTACTACCCATATAACCACCACGCCTCTCCCTCTCTATAACGCTTAAGTATATCTGACCCGTTGTTACGCTGTTTATCCTCGATATCCTAGAAGAAGTTGTAAACCGCTCATAATTGCCAAGATCAAGATCCGTCTCAGCACCATCAGCCGTAACATAAACCTCTCCATGCTGATAAGGAGACATCGTGCCGGGATCAATGTTTATGTAGGGATCCATCTTCTGCAAAGTAACACGAAACCCCCTGCTCTCAAGCAAACAGGCTAACGAAGATGCCGCAATACCCTTGCCTAACGAAGATGTAACTCCACCTGTAACAAAAATAAACTTAGTTTCCATCTGGAAGACCATTTTTAATGAACATATATTTAACTTTTTACCTATGAATGTCGCAAACCACTCTTAATAAATATAGATTTAAACTCTTAAGTCATACCCGCCGCTAATCTCTGTAAAGTTTTATACCTACTTGCGGCGAACCGCTTTAAATAGACTTATATGCTTAACTTCTTAAGCAATATTATTGCTGATTTCCATGCTGTTTTACGCCTTATTCCTATCAGTTTGAAGGTATTCTTCCTTTAAGAAGTTAATTTCCTTTTCCCTTAATAAGTGTGTTTACACCTACTTCTAATAAAACTTCTCAAGGAAAAAGACAAACCGTATCCTTAAAGAAGGGAATATATTTTTTTTTTATTAAAGTGGTAAGCCGCATCTTTCTTAATTTAGAGATGTTTTTGCCCTTTCCTAAGTAGTTTCTTAATCCTATCGTTAAGATCAAGGCTAAACCTAAAGTCTATCTATGCCGTTTTACACTGAAAGCAAGAAAAAAATATTAAAAGAAAACCAAAATGGAAAAACAAAAGCATAACAGAAAGACTAAATACATTATATTAGCGGTCATATCTTGCACGATAGCAATAGCACAGACTAGTTACGCACAAAAAATAATAAGCAAACCAAAAGAAAGTATACAAAAACAATACTATGAAAACGCTTCCAACTACCAGATGCAGAAAATACCACAGTTTAACCAAATAATCGAAACCAAAAACATAGACCAATACAAAAACTTCTATGTCGTATACACAAAAAACAAACAGATAGTCGCCTTTGACCTCATCAAGAATAAAAAACTCTTTGAACGCAATATAGTATATAAAGACTTCGTGCTACAAAAAACTAAAAAAGAGCATAGGAAACTATACTATGACAAAACAAATCACCTGATAGGAAAAGAAAACGACGCCACACTAACAAATAACCATAACGAAAAGAAAAGAAAAATAAATACAAAGGATAACTATAATAAAAACTCGGACAATATTCCAATTGAAAAGGAAAATAACATACTTTCATTTGGAAGCGAGTCCTTCCAAACACTAAAATACCTGCTACCCAAAATAAAAATAGAATACCTAAAGGTAAGCAAACAACCAAACAAATCTATAATTATAAAACTACTGAACGAAGATAATACGAACTACTCATCCATTCACATAGAAGCCGACCTCTATAACGAAAATAGAGAAATCATAGAAAGCATTATAGCATACCCCCAAAACACTAACTCTATCCTAAAACCCAATAACTCCCTTATAATACGCTCAAAAACACAATCAAAGAACTTCTACAGAATAAGAATATACATAAAGTGCAAAAACAAATATAGAAGCACACACTTAGGCCCTTACTTCTTCCTCAAAAACAAAATGAAGATAAAAATAAAAGCTATACCATATACAAAAAACTTTAACAGAAGGAAAGAAACAGGTAACTTTTACCCTTAAAACAATAAATAAATATCTATACATCGTTTTTAGTATATTATATAGTATGGGGGTGTGTTTCTTTGAAAATATACGACGGAGCAAACTATGGCTAAAGAGCAAAACATAGAGCAAAACATAGAGCAAATTAAACAGCAAATTAAACAGCAAATTAAACAGCAAATTCCCAATATAAATGAGAAGGAAATAGAATACATAGCAAAAGCTATACCTTTAATACAACAGTTTGATCAACAAACAATGCCTATGAACCAGCTGATTAATATAGAATTACAAAACTTCCAGAATACAATACAAGAAGCTATCACCGAAGCAAACATAGGCACTCACACAAAAATAGACAGCCTAACAAAAGAAGTAAAAGAAATATCCAAAGATATGCAATCACTCGAGAAAAGGCTTGAAGCAAAAATAGATAAAAATGCAGAGAAACTTGAGAACAAAATAGATAAAACTAACGAAAGAATAGACAGAGTAGAAGAAAAAATAATAGATATACACAGAGAAATAGCTAATGTACATAAAGAAATAGCTAATGTGCATAAAGAAGTTGGGAATAAAATAAAGGAAACTGAAACGAAACTTGAAACTAAAATAGACAACACTAATAAACGAATAAATAACATACAAGATGGAATGATAGATATACACAAAGAAATTGGAAACACAAAAGAAACAATCGGAAATACAAAAGCAGAACTAACAGAAACTATACGACAAAATACTAACAAAATGATAGTTATAGTTGCCGCTATTATAGGGGCATACACTGCTATATCCGCTGCAATATCAAAATTATTATAAAGACACTATAAGGCTCATATCTCGAGCCACAAAAATAAAATAAATACTAGCTTAAGGTAACTACAATGACAAATAAAACTACTATACATCTGGGACATAGCCCAGACTCTGATGACGCATTTATGTTCTACGCTATCGCTGAAAATAAAATAGATACTGACAACTTCAAGTTCGTACACATCATAGAGGACATAGAAACTCTAAACCAAAGAGCCTTAAATAACGAACTCGAAGTAAGTGCAATCTCTATACACGCATACCCAAAAGTACACAAAAATTACGCCCTACTAAAATCAGGGGCAAGTATGGGAGACAATTACGGACCTATCGTCGTCTCAAAAAAACCGCTCGACAAAACTAAACTCAAGAATAAAACTATCGCTATCCCCGGAAAACTTACCAGTGCATTCCTTGCTATGCAAATATTTGAACAAAACTTTAAACCAATATTCCTGCCATTTAACAAAATAGTAGACGCCGTGCTTAACGAAGAAGTAGATGCGGGAATCATTATTCACGAAGGACAACTACTATACAAAAAACTCGGATTAAATGCCGTAATAGACCTTGGAGAATGGTGGCACCAAACACAAAAATTACCACTACCACTTGGAGCCAATGCCATTAAACGATCTATAGAACACGAAGATATAAAGAAAATATCTAACATTCTTAAAGAAAGTATCATATACTCCCTCAATAATAGAAAAGATGCTATGACTTACGCTATGAAATATGCAGGAAATATGAGCCCCTTACTCGCCGATAAGTTCGTTGCAATGTATGTCAACAACTATACCGTAGACTTTGGTGATAAAGGAAAACAATCTGTAGAACTCTTCCTAAAAATGGGATACGAAAAAGGTATAATAAAAGAACAATTTGATAAAATAGACTTCTTCTAAAGAGGCTATCTGTAAACAAACTTCTTAAGGGAAAAGAAAATTAACTCCACAGAGGAACAATACCTCCATCTTAAGAAGAATAGGACAGAAAAGCTCGCACAGAACTTAGCAATATTATTGCTTAAGAAGTTAAATATCTGTCTATTTAAAGTGGCTCGCCACAATATACTGTGGATATGGCACCCGAGGAACTGGGCGCAAACATCTAATTAAAAAGTCTTCTCATCTATTTCAAGGGCAGTTATTGCCGCCATATTTACTATATTCTCGACCGAAGAACCCTTCTCAAGAACATTTACAGGCTTCTGCAGACCCATCAATATCGGACCAACAAGCTCCGCATTAGCAAGCTGTCCCACAAGTTTACAAGATATATTCGCCGAATGAAGCTCAGGAAATATCAGCACATTTGCCCTGCCTCTAATATACGAAAAAGGGAAAAACTCCTCTATCATAGAAGGAGATAACGCCGTACTCGCTTGCATCTCCCCGTCTATCCTAAGATTAGGGTTCCTTTCTCTCACTATCTCCACTGCCTTTGCAACCTTGCGAGCCGCCGGATGCTTAACACTACCAAAATTAGAAAACGAAAGCATTGCTATCCTCGGCTCCATACCAAGAAATAAAGCCGCATCCGCACAGCTTAGGGCTATGTCCGCAAGCTCTTCTGCGGTCGGGTCAATATTGATAGTCGTATCCGCAAACATAATCGTCTTGTTTTTAAACATCACAAGATAAAAACTCGACACGCAAGACAAATCCTCCCTCATCTTCACGACTTCCAATGCAGGCCTAATTGTCTCCGAATAACTACCTGTAACACCAGAAATAATACCGTCTGCATCTCCAGACTCTATCATCATCATTCCAAAATACATATTCTTAGCCATAAGTTCTCGTGCCTTGGACATAACAACGCCTTTTCTATTCCTAATCTCATATAGCCTTTCTGCATATTCTTCCTTTTTGGAAAAAGTAGAGGGGTCTATAATTTCCACACCTCTAAGAGGGATACTATGTAGCTTTGCCTTCGCCTCTATTATCTTCTTATTGCCAAGCAAAATAGGTGTTGCTATTCGTTCATCCGCTATTATATGGCTCGCCTTAATAATCTTATCTGCACTACCCTCGGGCAAAACTATGCTATGCTTTCTATTTTTAACCCTATTTATTATTTGCCGTACAACAAATTCACGAGTACCGTGTATCTTTTCCAGCTCAAGGCGGTATGCCTCGAAGTCTTCCATAGGCTTTCTTGCCACACCAGTCCTAGTTGCAGCCGCCGCCACCGCAGGAGCAACATAAAGTAAAGCTCGTGGATCAAAGGGTTTAGGTATAATATAATCCCTACCAAACTCAAGTTCCTCTATACTGTATGCTTTAAGCACGGTATCAAGAACTGGCTCCTTAGCAAGCTTCACCAATGCCATAACAGCAGCTATCTTCATTTCCTCATTAATAGCACTCGCTTCCGTGTCTAAAGCCCCCCTGAAAATAAAAGGAAAACCAAGCACATTATTAACCTGATTAGGATAATCGCTCCTGCCAGTCGCCATTATAATATCACCCCTAACACTAACTGCATCTGGATAGCTTATCTCAGGATCAGGATTAGCCATTGCAAATACTATTGGATTAGCGTTCATAGACCTAATCATATGCTTCTTAAGAACGCCGCCAGCTGACAAACCCGAAAATACATCCGCACCCTCCATCGCTTCTGCGAGCGTCCTTTTATCCGTATCTTGTGCAAACATCTCTCGCTCGGGCGTCATATCAACCTTGCGGCCCTTGTACAAAACACCGTGTAAATCACACATAGTAATGTTCTTAATATTTGCACCTAAAGAAACATAAAGCCTTGCACAGGCAATACCCGCAGCCCCCGCTCCGCAAACCACTATCTTAACATCTTCCAGCTTCTTACCCGCAAGCTCAAGCGCATTCAAAAGAGCCGCACCCGAAATAATTGCCGTCCCGTGCTGATCATCGTGAAATACAGGTATGTTTAACTCCTCTCTTAATCTCTCCTCTATGTAAAAACACTCTGGAGCCTTTATATCTTCAAGGTTTATACCCCCGAAAGTAGGCTCCAATAACTTAACAGCCTTTATAAACTCCTCTGGATCACTCGTATCAAGTTCTATATCAAAAACATCTATGTCCGCAAACTTCTTAAATAATACAGCTTTGCCCTCCATCACAGGCTTACCCGCAAGAGCTCCTATATTACCCAAACCCAAAACAGCAGTGCCATTACTAATAACTCCAACTAAATTACCTTTAGCCGTGTATTTATAGGCATTGTGAGGGTCGCTCTGTATCCGCAAACAAGGAACCGCAACACCAGGTGTATATGCCAAAGACAAATCCCTCTGTGAACTACAGGGCTTTGAAGAGACAACCTCTATCTTACCCCTTCTGCCACCCTCGCTATGATAATCAAGGGCAGACTGCTCCCCCCTCTTTACTACGACCTTTGAAGAAGACTTACCGCTATCACTGTTAATTCCCATTGTTTTACCCTGTGTAATGCTCATTGACATATCAAGCAAAAGATAATGTGGCGAACCACTTTAAATAGACATCTAGTGTTTAACTTCTAAGCAATATTATTGCTAATTCTCACACTGTTTTATGCATTATTTTTCTTAGATACGAAGGTGTTTTCCATTTAAGGAGTTAGCTTTCCTATTCCATAAGAAGTTTTATAATATCGAGCAAAAGATAATAATATAAAAAAAAGCTTGTATCCTTTTTTAAAAACTTGTAAGGAATATGGCAAAGCACAAAATTATTAAAGGTAAAGTATTGACTATGAATTGGATTTTAAATATATTCTTTCTACATTCTTTGATTAGAAGCTTCTTTAAACTTAAAGAACACGCTTCACCCACATTCCCCTGTAGCTCAATTGGTAGAGCGGCTGGCTGTTAACCAGTAGGTTGTAAGTTCGAGTCTTACCGGGGGAGAAATATTAAAAACAAATAAGATTTGGAAAGCATCGGGGGAGACACCTCAGATTGTTGCCGATAAAAAGGGGTTATCTGTTGAGCCAATCTTTAAGAGTAGTACTTCCCTTACGTTCGTTTGGCTGGAATACACAAGGGGTAAGATTGTGTTTATCAACACTCTCTCTTAAGAACCTCATTCTATTAGTGCTTTTGTCATAAGAAGCATAACGATAATAATATTCCGGAAACATCTCCTCTTCGTAACTAAAATTACGTGCTCCATCTACTCGTACAAAATCTAGTTATTATATAACTGCATATATTCATTGCCAGAATACCCTGTATTTTCATTAACAACAGGTATTATTAATACTTTATCGCTAGATAATTTTTCATCTCCTACCCCAATCTCCCATGGTACCCATTTGGAGTTCATAGCATTTTCTGTAGCTAAAACAAATACAAAATCTCTCTTTCCAATTGCTTCTTTAATTTTATCGGCAGTTTCTCTATTCGTTTTCTCTGACATTGTAGGATCTTCCCAATCTACATAAATAGATGCTCCTTCCTTCTTAAGGAATGCAATTATTCTTCTTGCTATGTCTCTATCACTAGAACTATGAGAAAGAAATATTGTTTTATCATTTATTCTCTTTTTAGTAATACTCTCAGCAGAGCACTGTAGCTCTGTAGACTCTTTAAGAAAAGCTTCTGATAAATACATTTAAAACCTCCTTTAGGTTGTTTGTATATGATTAAAAATTAAAGCGAACAGTAACAAAATATAATAAATAATACGATTAACACAACAATAATAGGTAGATAGAACAAGCAAATAGTCCTTGATACAAACACTTTCCAATATCCGTAATTGCCGCCTGTATAAGCCCCTGTGTTCATTGAAAACAATTTAACATCTTTATCTTTTGGCTCGTCTGATACACGGGCAGCGTCGTTATACAGACCTCTAAACTGTCTCTCCTGCTTTAAATAATACGCATCCAAAAACCAAAAGATAATCGCCGGGAATATCCCAACAAGCAAAACATAAACATTCTGAAATCTGGCGTATATTACCAAAATCGCCGCCACTATCGTTACAGTCCAAGCCTTTATCTGAAACGAGTTCTTGTTCATCCTCGTTATCACATTTTGTATAAACTCTAGATGCTTACGTTTATCTTCTGGCATAATACTGCCCTTTAAAAACAAATGCTAACTTATTGAAATTCACTTAATAAAAGGTAGCCGAAGACAGTAAATATGTCAAGCACAAGGATAAGAAGCTCTGGCAAAACGAAGGTAATACCTAAAAGAAAAGTTCTATGGGCTTATTTCTGGGATAAAAAAACTATTAAGAGAAGGAATTAGGCAACCCCCTCTCTTAATTAGATTTGACAATTAAAGGAGTTTTATATACATTTTAACACATCAAAAACTAAAACAAATAAACAAAAATATAGAAAATATAAATAGACCATTTTAACCACTCTACAAACAAAAAAACTCCCCCCATTAGCCAATAGAAGGAGCCTGTTTTACGATAAGGAGGAATATTTCCAATCCTTTGGTCTTTAATATTATGCCCACTTCCATTTGTGAGGCCTTAGTTAAAACACTTCCAATATGCCTTATGCACAAAAATAATCCCAACATAAACAATAGACCAAAATAACTACCTGAAACACAAACTATTACCTAAGACATACTTTTTTTTTATTATATTTAACCCCGTATAATTCAAAGGACTCTATATGGCTAAGAGAATTATCATAAAAGGAAATGTACAAGGCGTCTTCGGTAGAGAATACTGCAAACAAAACGCTAAGACACTTAAGCTAAATGGAGCAGTTTCAAACCTAAGAAACGGCGATGTGGAACTACTTGTAGACTCAAACGACTATTACATCCTTAAAGCTCTAACCAATAACTTAAAAAAGAACCCATACAAATTCAGGTTCTATGGAGAAATAATATCTATAGCCATCGAAGAATACAACTCAAATAAACTATATGGAGACTACACATTCTAAAACTAAATTGTTAGAAAACTCCTTAAGGTGCGGTGAACCACTTTAAAGGAAAACATAACTATGAAAAAAACCATTAGAAATATGTTATACGCCCTCGGCGTAGCGATTATAGGACTATTTATATTCCTCGTCTACCTCGGGCTATTTAAAGAAGTAAACCTAACTACAAAAGAACTTGGACCCTATTACCTTGCATACGAAAGACATCAGGGAGATTATATGGAAATGTATGCTACAGTCGAAGGTGTGCAGAATATACTAAAAAGCAAGTATAAACTAGAATGTAAGAGAAGTTTCGGCATCTTTTATGACAACCCTGAAAAAGTAGACACAGACAAATTAAGAAGCGATGTCGGCTGCCTGGTAAAGAAAAGCGACATAAATAAAATACAAGGTATACCAAAAACAAGGATATTCGATAAAAAACAATTCTTATTTGCAAGCTTCCCATACAAAAATATACTCTCTTTCTGGCTTGGACTTGTCAAAGTATACTCCGCATTAGAAGATGAAATAAAACAACGCCCAAACCTGGAATATATGATGGAAATATACGATACAGAAGGCGGAGAAATACTCTATATGATGCCAATAAAAAAAGGATAGATTGCCGTAACGAAAAGAGTTATCTTCTCTCTCACTCCATTAATAGACACACATTTAACTTCTTAAGCAATATTATTGCTAATTTCTACAAGGTTTTGTGTTATCCTTCTTAATTTGAAGGTGTCTTTCATTTAAGAAGCTAATTTTCTTTCCCCTTAAGAAGTTTGCCTACAACATTGTTAGAAAAACTTCTTAGATGTGGTGAAGCACTTTTAATAAGAGGCTAACATTTAACTTATTAAGATATACTACTTACTAACCACTATGTATTTATACACTATGCTTATTAAGCTGAGAAGGAGAGAATACATTAAAAAGTTAATTTTATGTTTATTAAAAGTCGCAAGCCACATTATATTATATAATCCCATAATACTAAAAGTAAAAGAGTGTAAAAATGAAAAAATTATTTAAAAGAATACTGTACACAATGATAGGGCTTGTCCTAGTACTATTCATATTCCTAATATACCTAGGGCTACTTGAAGAAGCCACGGTAAGTAAAAAAGAACTCGGACCATACACAATAGTATACAAAACGCATACGGGAAACTACAATCGCACCGGCGATCTAATAACACAAGTTTCCAGAACCCTAGAAAAAGAATATGCTATAGAATGCACAAAGCCCTTTGCCATATTCTTCGATACAACCTACTTACACAATGCCAAGAAAATAAATACAGACGAACTCAAAAGCCAAATAGGTTGCATCATAGACCCAAAAGACCAAGAAAAACTAAAGGAACACTTCAACCTTAATAACTTTGAAAAGAAGCTATTCTTTGTTGCCGAGTTCCCATACAGAACCAAATTCTCCATAATGATGGCAGCAAATAAAGTATATCCCATATTGCAGAAACAAATAATGGAAAGCAATAAAGAAGGCTTCCTAATGGAAATATATGACGAGGATAACGATAAGATACTCTATCTCCTACCAATATAAAACAGTTTATTAGAATGAACAAAGACATCTTTATAAATAAGCTCGGCAAAGAAAATATACTTGTTGTAGGCTCTCTAGGGAAAACTGGGAAAGCCATAATACGCTATCTCCTAGACAAGAACATTAGCTTCTCAATAAGCGATGCAAGCGACATAAAAGAAATAAAAGAATATACAAAAACCCTAAGCAAACCAAAACTAATAAAAAATATATTTAGTGGAAATAACACAAAACAACTAAACTATATAAATAGAATTATACTAAGTCCAGGCGTCCCCAGAGAAAGCACACTCATAAAAGAAGCAATCAAACACAATATAACTATAATAGGGGAAATAGAACTTGCGGCAAAATTATCACCCACGAAAAATATAATAGGCATAACAGGTACAGACGGTAAAACAACTACCGCAACCCTAGTCTACAAGTTTATTAAAACACAGATAGATAATAAAACTGTAAAGCTTGGCGGCAACATAGGAACCCCTTTCATATCATTCGTAGACGAACTAAAAAAAGACAGCATAGTCATACTCGAACTTAGCAGCTATATGCTTGAAGGAAGCTCTATACCTCTATCCATATCCTGTATACTAAATGTTGCAGATGACCACCTCGATAGATATGAAAACTTTAATCACTACCTGCTAACCAAGAAAAATATATTCTCAAAACAAAATAAAGATAATTATGCCATCATAAACGCTGACGACCTAAACTTCAATACCCTAAAAGAAAATGTACAAGCAAGGGTAATTAGCTTTAGCACCAAAAGTAAAAATGCTAACTGCTTCTTAAATAAAAACCACATCATATACAATAATAAAGAGATATTGTCTATCCAAAATATACCGTTAAAAGGACTACACAATGCTGAAAATATCATTGCAGCAGCAATCATTGCAATACTAACTGGCATTTCAACTAAAAACATCGATATAGCATTAAAAACTTTTAAAGGGATAGAGCATAGATGCGAAGAACTTGGACAAGCAAATGGAATAAACTTCATAAACGATAGCAAAGCCACAACCACTCAAGCCGTATACAAAGCCATATTAAGCCAAAAAGATAATATTATATTACTTATGGGTGGACAGAATAAAAAACTAAACTTCGAAGCACTAAAAGAAATTACCAGAAAAAAAGTTAAGGCTCTAATACTATACGGAGAAGCCAAAGAAGAAATAAATAACGGCATTAAACATTACAATACTCATATACTCGAGAACATAGAAGAAGCCTTTAAAAAGGCTATAACCCTCGCTAAAGGAAATGACACTATCCTACTCTCACCCGCATGTACAAGCTTTGACCAATTCAATAATTACAAAGAGAGAGGAAACTACTTTAAACAACTAGTCCAAGAATATAAAGACTCTTTATAAGTATCATCTTAAGAAAGTGGCAAACCACAAATATGAAACCTAATACCACAGATATAAAAATATTTACCATAGCATTTATACTTATTGGTATTAGTATAGCATTTATGTACGGGGCAAGTGCCAAAGTTACAGAAAGACTAGACCTAAACCAAGCTTACTTCTTTAATAGACAACTCATATATGGCATAATCTCATTCTTGATTATGCTACTATTTTCAAGGATAAATATCTATGCTTTCATAAAGTTAACCCCCATCATATTGATATTCTCTATTATAGCACTCACGCTTGTGCTAATACCAAGCATAGGTACGGAAATAAGTGGGGCAAGAAGATGGATTAACTTCAAAATATTCTACTTCCAACCATCAGAACTTGCAAAACTTGCCATCATACTCTTCATAGCAAAGCAAATAAGCTCAAAACCACAAAAAATAAAGACATTAAAAGAACTAGGTCCCAGCATCATAATAGCACTAATATTCTGTGCTCTGATATTCATAGGAAAGGATTTATCAAGCTCTTTCCTAATACTATTCGTATCCCTAAACCTTATCTTTATAGGTGGGGCGGCAATTAGGTATTTTCTATATCTATTATTAACGGCGCCGCCACTATTATATTTCCTAATAACATCGGTAGCACATATGAAGATAAGATTGATAAAATATCTAAAGAAGTTCATAGACGACTCATATTCGCCCCTGCAAGAAAAGCTAGCCGCAAAAAGCATTACAAAAGCTGGTATACTCGGAAAAGGTTTTGGACTGGGTAGTTACAATAACTCAATACCAGAAGCACATACAGACTTCTACTTTGCAAGCGTAATATCTGATATAGGATTTGTTGGTGGCGTTATAATTATATTTTTATATTGCTATCTATACTATCTATGCTTCAAACTAGCAAAGCAAACCAGCGAAGAAAGTTTCTCATACATTATCTACGGAATAACCCTAATGTTAACATACCAAACCCTCTTTAACCTAAGTAGTGTACTTGGTCTAATACCAATAACCGGTATCACATTACCATTCCTGAGCTTTGGTGGAAACTCTCTAATAGTATCAAGCCTCTTCATAGGTATAATGCTTGGAATAGCAAAAACAGAAAGCAAAAATAAACAAACTTCTTAAAGAAAAGGAAATTAACTTTTTAAAGGGAAAATGCCTTCTGTAAGAAGAATAAGGCATAAAACGGCGTGGAAATTAGCAGTAATATTACTTAACGAAGCTAAATTTAAGTCTATTTAAACTGGTTCGCCACACTATATATTTTATTAAGGTGCTTTGCCACAATATTTACCTTATTGAAGGGTGCTCGAACACAAATTAAAAAATAAATAAGGATTATTTAAAATATGACGACTAGTATCTTGGATTTTTCTTTAAAAAAAGTATCTTAAATGAAGGCTTTATTGAAAAAAAAACTTCCTAAGGAAAAGGCAAATTATCTTCCTAAAGGGAAAATACCTTTGAATTAAGAAGAATAGGACGCAGAACCTAGCATAAATTAGCAATAATATTGCTTAAGAAGTTAAATATATATTTTATTAAGGTGACGAGCCACAGATACCTTCAGCAAGGGAAATAAGGAAGAAAACCTTCCATAGGATAACAAACTAGTATCCTTAAGAAATTAAACGCTAGACACCCATTAAACGAGGTTCGCCACAATACGCATTTTATTAAAATGGTGTAAACAAACTTTTTAAGGGGAAAGAAAATTAGCTTCTTAAAGGAGAAATACTTTCAGCAAAAATAATAAGGCACAAAACGGCGTGGAAATTAGCAATAATATTGCTTAAGAAGTTAAATGTGTGTCTATTTAAAGCGGTGCGCCGCAATATATCTCTATTTAAAGTGCTTCGCCACAAAGTGGCGTGCTACAATAAGAAGCCCGTATATATACTTGTTAAAAATGGCGAGCCATAAGAAAATGCCAATAAAAAAGAATAGATATAAGTACCCGGCTTACTTCGTTGTAATTTTTCTTATACCTTTTACTCTTATAGGAATATTCCTTGAACAAACTAATTACTTTAAAGTAAAAAAGATATTCATAAACAAAAAAGAAGTTAATAGAAATGAGTTCCTTCCAAAAGAAGAAAACATCTACTCCGTAGATATACAGGACATAATAAATAGGGTAAAGAAGCTATATAGAGTATATTCCATAGAAGTAATAAAAAAATATCCCGACACTCTCATTATAAACATAATAGAAAAAGATATTGTCGCTCTGCTATATACAAACTCTAAAAAAAGTAATAAAATATTGTATGGACTAAATAAAAAGGGAAAGATTGTCAAACATTTTAACCAAAATACTAAATACCCCATTGTGAAAACCCATATCTGGGGTATGCAGGAAGATATTAAGGAAAATAATTATTCCATCGGTGCAAATATAAAAAACAAAACGGTACTTGAAACCTTATTTGCCCTTTATATAAGTAAGAAAATAGATAAAGACTTTTTCTACAGAATAAAAGTTATTAACATGTTTGACAAAACAGCAAAAAACTTCTTTGTGATGCAAGAAATTAAAACAAAGTTTTTCTTTGGAAAAAAGCTTAAATTAGTACAGCTTATGAAACTTATGTCATTAATAAAATACGACATCGAGAAGATAAAAAGCTTTGGGGAAGTAGACCTTAGATTTAACTCTATTGTAGCTAGGAAACAGAAAGGATAAATATTGTGCCTTGCCACAATATATGGGGAATATATGGAACATGGCGTTATAGCAGGACTCGATATTGGGACAACGAAAGTGGCAGCCGTCATAGGAGAGATGAACGAGTATGACGAATTCGTCGTGCTTGGGGTCGGTAGTGCTGCTTCCCGAGGTACAAGAAAAGGTATGATCGTAAACATAGATAGTACTACTGAAGCAGTAACTAAGGCTATTGAAGAAGCAGAACTAATGGCAGGAACAGAAATAGATTCTCTATACACATCCATAACGGGAAGCCACATCAAAGGAAGGAATAGCAGAGGGGTGATTGCAATATCTAACAAGAATAAAGAAATAAACGATAAAGAAATCGAACGCGTAATCGATGCCGCTCAAACCATAAAGTTATCACCAGACAGAGAAATACTACATGTTATCCCTTGGGAATTCATTGTAGACGACCAGGATAATATAAAAGACCCCGTTGGTATGACTGGGGTAAGATTTGAGGTAGACGCCCACATAGTTACAGGCAGTTCAACAGCCATACACAATATAAACAGAAGCATAGCAAAAGCAGAACTTAAATTAAATAGCATAGTCCTTAGCTCGATAGCATCAGCAGAAGCCGTCTTAGACGAAGAAGAAAAGGATATTGGCATACTCCTGATAGATATAGGAGGCGGTACGACAGACACACTTTTATACTACAATGGTAGCACAAAATATACTAATACATTTCCAATAGGCGGGAAAAGTATAACAAAAGATATTGCCCTAGGCCTTAAGATACCGGACAATATTGCTGAAAAGATAAAACTTGAACACAGAAGAAACCCTCTATCAAATGAAAATACAGAGCAGAATAACCAAATAATTAACGAAAATATAGTTACTGAAGATATAATACAGATACCCCCCATAGGAGGCAGAGAGGCAAGAAGCGTTCCCCATAGCACATTACTGAGCATTGTTGAAGCAAGAGTGGAAGAGATACTATCGCTTGTATACAAAGACGCTAAGAATAAAGGGATACTTGATCTGGTAGGAGGAGGGATAGTTTTAACCGGGGGCGGTTCTCTATTGGATGGGATAGAAACCATTGCAGAAGATATATTTAATCTACCGGTAAGGATAGGAATACCCACTCCAAATATCGGACTGAAAGATAAAATATCCTCCCCCATATTCTCCACAGCAACAGGGCTAATTATATACGGACTAAAAGACAATAACTTATACGAAGGTCAACAAAATAAGGACGGTTTATTTAAAAGGATGAAAAGTTCTATCCAAGACTTCACAAAAGATTTATTTACTTAGTGTAACTCACCACTTTAATACAATATACATTATAGAACGACTCTAAATAGACACACATTTAACTTCTTAGGCAATATTATTGCTAATTTATGCGAGCCTTCGTGTCCTATTCTTCTTAGTTTGAGGGGTATTTTTCCTTTAAGAAGCTAATTTTCTCTCTCTTTAGGAAGCTTGTTTACATCTTCCTTAAAGAGTTTGCTTACAAAGTCATTTTATAAAATAACTTTTTAACATAAAAGTATATTCTAAATCGGTATAATGACCGATATGGTAATCTGAATATCGTCCTGTGGCGAACCACTTTTAATGGACTAAATTTAACTTCTTAAGCTCGTGCTGTTGCTAATTTCCAGGCCGTTTTAGGCCTTATTCTTCTTGATTTGAAGGTATTTTCCCCTTAAGAGGTTAATTTTCTTTTTCCTTAAAAAGTTTGTTTACATCATCCTTATATTTAATCGTACTTTTCTTGGGAGGGAAAAAGTAATGAGTATAGAAATATTTAGCGACGAACAAAGCCCTACCGTCATTAAAGTTGTTGGTATTGGAGGAGGGGGATGCAACGCTGTTAATAGAATGATCAATTCCAATATACAGAATGTAGAATTCATAGTAACTAACACAGATTCACAAGCCCTTGGATTATCAAAGGCTCTGCATAAAATACAAATTGGAAAGAAATTAACCAAAGGATTGGGGGCAGGAGCCAACCCCGATGTGGGAGAAAAAGCAGCAATTGAAGACAAGAGCGCAATCGCAGAAAGCCTAAGCGGTGCGGATATGATCTTTATAACAGCAGGAATGGGTGGTGGCACAGGTACAGGAGCCGCTCCTATAATCGCAGAGATAGCCAAAGAAAGCAATGCGCTCGTAGTAGGAGTCGTTACTAAACCTTTCTTTTTTGAAGGGAAACAGAGGATGGAAAAGGCAGAAAAAGGAATAGAACAGCTTGTTAAAATAGTCGACACACTGATAACTATCCCTAATCAAAACCTCTTGTCATTCGTAGATAAAAACACATCCTTTAAAGATGCATTTCTACTTGCAGACGATGTTCTGAGGCAAGGAGTGCAAGGCATATCTGATATTATCACCATACCCGGAATAGTTAATGTGGATTTCTCCGATGTCAAAACCATAATGAGCAATGCAGGTAACGCAATTATGGGCATTGGAACAGGAAAAGGTGAAAACAAAGCAACAGAAGCCGCACAAAGCACAATAACAAATCCCTTGCTTGAAGGTCTGACGATGAACGGAGCGAAGGGTGTCCTTGTCAATGTTACTGGTGGGAACGACTTTGCATTAAACGAATATGAGGAAATTGCAACCCTAATTACAAAGAGCGCTGATAAAAATGCCAATATTATTATTGGCACTGCTATTGATAGCTCCGTCAATGATGAAATTAAGATTACGGTTATAGCTACTGGATTCCAGAAAGAAAAAACCAAGAAAAAGGAAGATAATTCCCGTAACCAAAAGAACAATCCATTTTCTTACAAAGAAATAACAGATAAACATAATGTATCAGAGTTCTTGCCAAAGAGAACGAATATAACAAAGCATTCACAGGAATATGACGAAAACGACCTCGATATTCCAGCTTTTCTTAGAAAAAAAGCTGAACTATAGATACTTGTAAATAAGCTTCCTAAGGCAAAAGAAAATTAACTTCCTAAAGAGGAAACACCCTCAAACTAAGAAAAATAAGGTCTAAAACCTTATAGAAAACGATAAATATTGCTCTTAAGAAGTAAATATATATTTTATTAAGGTGGCAAGCCACAGGTACTTGTTATATATTTAAAGTATGAGAAAATTGTCAAAATATACTATCCTCATAACACTAAGCGTTTTTATATTAAGCTTGAGCCTTTGTTCCAAAGAACAGAATAATATCTCTCAAGCAAGAAAGCACTTTGAAAAGAAAGAGTATGAGGAAGCCCTCGCGTTCTATGAAGAGGCAATAAAAAATAACGAAGATGTAAAAGATGCGGAAAGAGAAATTGTAGAAACCCTATACCAACTCGGCAACAACTATTACAAAGAACAAAACCATAATAAAACCATTCTCAGCCTAGAGAGGCTTATAACTCTATATCCAGAAACCCCTTATAGAGAGAAAGCTGCAGATATAATAAAACTTGCCTATGGACAAAACATACAAAAATTATTCAGTAGTGGAGAATTAAAAAACTGCTTGAAACAAATAAACAAGTATAAACAATCCTATAGCATAACAGATAAAATCCAAGAAATAGAAACGAAGGTCAACTACAACATTGCACTAAACCACTACAATAAACAAGAATACTTCCTTGCAAACACATTTATAAAAAAAACAAACGCAAGTTCACAAACACTAATAGACAAAACACAGAAACTAAAAGAAAAAATATTATTCTATGATGGACAAAAACAATTCCTGATAAAAGCATACGCAAATGCACGAAAGACATTTAAAGAACTACTTGTCTCATTCCCCAAAAGCAGACACAAAAAAGAAACAGAAAAATACCTAAAAAAAATTGACACCATAACTAAAATAAGTTACCCTACCGACAACGACGAAGAAAAACCAAAAAACACAGGCATAGAAACCCTTGAAAAGAAAGGCTACGAAGAAGATAACCCATATAATAAAAATAATATCATAAGGCTGATAAAATACTTTAAAGAAGAAAGAGAGAAGAACGAAGAAAATCTAAAACAAAATATCTTCCCACCATACAAAGATAAATATGTTAAGTTAACTAACTTATCGATTGATAAATATACCAAAAATAACAAAACGGGTATCATTGAACCAAAAACAAGATCAAAGATTGACAGTATAATAAATTGGGAAACGAACAACAAAATAGCAAACTACGAGTATACATTACACCTGAAAAATATACCCTCTCTACTAATATTATTGAAAAAGGAAGACTTCCTAAAACTAAACTTTAAGAAACCTATTAAACGAATAGAAATTACTGCCTCTATATTAAGCATAGAAATAGCAAATAAAAAAATCAGAATGTTTATCGTACCTCTAAAGCTAAGACAAAAATAAAAATAACCCACATTAAACATACAGGAAAATAAAGTACATAAAATAACCTGTACAAGTCCACAGCCTAACCGTGTTATAGCATAATAGATTGTAAACACGCTTACTAAGGAAAAAGAAAATTAGCCTCTTAGAGGGAAAATATCTTCATATTAAGAAAAATAAAGGCGTAAAATGGCGTGGAAATTAGCAATAACACTGCTTAAGAAGTTAAATATATCTATTTAATGACACAACAATATACACAATATTATGAAAGAAGATGATAAAACCATACTATTACTAACAGAAAATAATGACATTGAAAAAAAGATAAGCTTGCTACTCAAAAAACAAGGATACAATATAACGCTTGCAAGCTCAAAAGACAAAGATATTATAAATACTCTAACACAACCAAAACTAATACTCAGCGATAAAGAAAATATAGGAAAACATATAAGAAATAATAACAAAACAAAAAATACACCCCTTATACTCGTATCCGATCTAAACAAACCTAACAAGAAAAACCCAGACCCAAATACAAATTACATAAAATACCCATTCAAAATAAAAGACTTCCTAAAAGTTGTTTATAACTATGTACCAATAAATAAAGAGACCGTATACAAAAATAATATAGAAAGAATACCCGTTACAGAAAATCCTTCCGGTATCTTTAGAATAGATAAAAAAGGACAATTTATATATGTAAGTGATAAACTATGCTCGCTTGTGAAAAGAACTAGAGAAGAACTCATTGGACATTATCCCGAAACTTGGATGAAGAACAACGACCTAAAGGAACTCATAAATAAACTAAATAAAAAACAAAACAAAAATAAAAACAAAACATACATAGTTGAAATAACCCTAAAACATAATAGAAAAAAGTATACCCTGCAAATAACTAGGGAAATTGATAAAAAAGATGAACACATTGGATATATAGGAACTATAACCAATAATAATAAAATAGAAAATACAATATCAGCACTTATTAAAAGTCAGCAAAAGAGCCACTCTATAATCGCAAGCCTCCATGAAGGAATTATATACTACACAGAAAAGAATGGAGTTGAATTCTACAACAGCTTTGCAAGAAGCCTATTTACAAAAGACATTTATAAACTGAAAGAAAAAGAAATTATCAAAACATTCAGAAGGGTTATTGACAAGAACAACAAACCTATAAAAGAAAAGGAATACCCCATAAACCTTACATTCAAAACTGGACTTGCCATATATAATATGGTTATTGGGATAATAAAAAAAAATATGGGGAAAGATAAAACTCAAAACATTGTATGGCTATCCGTAAATACACATCCCGTATATGAATACAACCTAGCTAAACCCTCATCTATCGTTCTCTCATTCAGAGATATAAGTAAGGAAAGAGATGCCATAACAGAAATTACAAAAAGTAATGATAGATTATCAACCCTCATAAACGCAACTCCAGACCTCATTAGCTTCCAAGACAAAAACGGACGATACATTACATCAAATAACGCTATGTTAAAACTATTCAATATCCAAAATAAACCATACATCGGAAAAACAAACAAAGAAATTATAAAAGACCTAAAACCAAAATATAAAGAACTACTTGAAAATTGGGGAAAAGCTATCTCCGCAAATAAAGCCACAGAAAAAAATATTACCCTGATAGACAATACTAAAAAAACATATGACATTATTAAAATACATGTAAACAAAAGAGATCCAAATATAAATGGCTCAGTTATATTCGCAAGAGACATAACGATAAGAAGAAAGCTACAAGACAAACTTGAACAAGCCATCAGAATGAAAGGAATTATACTCGAAAATACCACCTCTTCTATAGCTTACATCAAAAATAATAAGTATATATGGATCAATAAGCACTTTGCACGGCTACTGGGATACAGAAAAAGTGAAATTGAACACAAAAATACAAAGATAATTTACCCATTCTCACAAAAAGAATATGAAAACTTCGTAAACTCCATAGAAAGGAAATTAAAAAAACAAGCCAATCATAGCTTCGACTTCCCAGTCGTATGCAAAGAAGGAAATATTATATGGGCAAGATTTGAAGGACAACTCGTTAACCCACACGATGTAAATGAGGGAAGTATATGGGTTATCGAAGATATTAGCTCACGAAAACAGGAAAGAGAAATACTCACCTTACACAAAAATCAACTCGAAAAACTTGCTAAAAAACAAGCTATTCAAATAAATAAACTGGAGAAGAAATTAACCCAAGAGATATCTGAACACAGAATGAGCGTGGGAATATTAATTGACCTAAAAGAGAAATATAAAGCCATATTTGACAATACAAATAACTGCATAATCACATTGAAAACAAAAACAAATAATACAAATATAGACTTTATAGTCAACGATATAAATAAAAATTATCAAACAAATGATAAACTTACAAAAGAAAAACTAGAAGGCAAAACAATACAAGAAATATTCCCAGAAAATCCTACTCTAATAGAAAACATAAACAAAGTCTTCCAAAAAGGAAAAAGTATTCACACAGCAATATACAGCAACAACAAGAAAAATAATGTCATCATACACAAACTAAACCCAAACGAACTTGCTATAAGCTACAAAACAGAAAAAGCCGATACATCTGGTTCACCACAGAAAAGGCAAAAAAAAGACAAGAGCTAAGGCAAATAACGATCCACAAACAGAAAACTACCTGTCAGATATAGGAATATAATCCCTAGTCGAAGCACCTACATAAAGCTGCCTGGGTCTACCTATCTTAAGCCCACCCGCCGACACCATCTCCTTCCAATGAGATATCCAACCCACTGTCCTCGCCAAAGCAAACATCACCGTAAACATATTCGTAGGAATACCTATCGCCTTCAAAATAATACCTGAATAAAAATCAACATTAGGATAAAGCTTCTTCTCTATAAAATAACTATCATTAAGGGCTATCTCTTCAAGTTCCACTGCCGTATCAAATAATGGATCATTAAACTTAAGATCATTTAATACTTCCTTTGCACTCTTCTTCAATATCTGTGCCCTTGGATCATGATTCTTATATACCCTATGACCAAAACCCATTAGCCGAAACGGGTCTTTCTTATCTTTTGCCTTCGCAACAAACTTCGCAATATTCTTAGGATCTCCTATCGCATTAAGCATCTTTAAAACTGCTTCGTTAGCCCCACCGTGAGCCGGACCCCATAAAGCCGTAACACCTGATGAAAGACAAGCAAAGGGATTAGCCTGTGAACTACCTGCAAGCCTTACCGTAGATGTGCTTGCATTCTGCTCGTGATCCGCATGAAGAATAAATATCTTCTCAAGTGCATCAACTACTATAGGATTATGCTCATATTCTTCGCAAGGAACGGAAAACATCATAGAAAGAAAGTTCTCAACATACCCTAAACTGTTCTTAGGATAAACAAAAGGTTGACCTATAGAATATTTATAACTGCTCGCTGCCATAGTTGGCATCTTTGCTATAATCCTATGGGCAGATATTTCCCTATGTTCCTCGTTATAAATATCCAAAGAATCGTGATAAAATGAAGATAATGCCCCAACAACCCCTACCATAATAGACATAGGATGAGCATCTCGCCTAAAACCATCATAAAAACTTTTAAGACCTTCGTGGAACATACTATGATATACAATGTTAGATTCAAACTTCTCAAACTCCTCCTTGCTCGGTAAAGCTCCGTACAATAGAAGATACGCAGTCTCCAAAAAACTACTCTTCTCCGCAAGCTCTTCAATCGAATAACCCCTATGAAGCAATATACCCTTATCTCCATCAATAAAAGTAATTTCACTTTTACAGCTAGCAGTCGATGTAAAACCAGGATCCAGCGTAAACAAATCAAGAGACTTATACAAAGAACTAATATCAACTACAGGTGTTCCTAAAGTCCCATTCACCACAGGTAACTCTATCTTCTTACCCGTTTCACTATCTATAACAGTTAGAGTTCTACCTTGAGCCATAATTATCCTCACTTTATGGAATATATTGTCAAATTAAGAAAGATTAACCTAAAATTAAGTCTTATACATATCTATGTCAACTTAAAAAAAAAATAGCTATACATTTCATTAAAAAAAAGAAAAATACACAATATGTGTTACTATAGTAGTATAATATAAATTGTTTCTGCTTTCTTTCATAAACATCCCGTGGAAAGCAACTTTAATAAAGTGTGTATTTTGTGGCTTTCCACATTTATATACATAGAAATGTCTTCTTAAGTATCTTATTTGCTTATTTGCTTGTTTCTTTCCAATTTTGTGACTTGTTCCTTTTAGTATAAAGGTTGATTTCCCTTTTCCCTAAGAAGTTTGTTCACATATACTTTACTGCTTTTAGCAAATCTATCATTACTCAGTACTTTTAATAAAAAGTTACTTAAATAAAACCAACTATATCTCTTTTACAGGAAAGTAATATTTAACTTACATAAACTAGTATAAGATATGAAGATTCGTCAGCCTCTTTTTGTACTTTTAGAAGTTGACTATTTAGTAAAGATAACATATCTTTAAAGGCAATTTACTCGTGAAATGTAATCCAAATTTAAAATAAAATCAGATAAAAGTACCTTAACTATAGGGAGTCTTTTAGACGATCTGAAGGTAGAATAAATATGAGAAAATTAAGAATATTGTTAATAAATCCTAAATTCCCCCCCAGCTATTGGGGACAGGAATATAGTGAATTCCTAACAGGATATACCTATGTGTTTCCACCTCTAGGACTTGCAACAATTGCAGCCCTATCAGAACCACATGATATTACCATAGTCGACGAAAACACTCAGAATATAGATTTTGATATTGTTCCAGACTATGACATAGTAGGCCTTACCGGCTATATGATACAATCTGAAAGAGAATTTGAAATATGCAATAAACTAAGGGAAAAAGGAGCCTTCATAGTAATAGGAGGCCCCAATGCATTCCTTATACAGGAAGAATGCGAAGAACACTGTGATGTCTTGGTTAAGGGCGAAGCTGAAATAATATGGCCCGAATTCCTAAAAGATTTTCAGGAAGGCAGATATAAAGAACTATACGAAGAAAAAGGCAAGGTTGATATGAGACTATCTCCTAAACCACGCTTTGACCTTCTAGACCTAAAACACTATGTCTCCGCTATTGTACAAACAACCAGAGGCTGCCCATTTACCTGTGATTTTTGCGACATCATTGTTATATACGGTAGAAAAGTCCGAGAGAAACC
Source organism: Nereis procera (assembly GCA_032360585.1). Taxonomy (NCBI): domain Eukaryota; kingdom Metazoa; phylum Annelida; class Polychaeta; order Phyllodocida; family Nereididae; genus Nereis; species Nereis procera. Next base: position 87,782 of record JAUOBU010382107.1, on the reverse strand, counting down.
CGTTGAGCAGGTAATCTCGGAAGTTGATGACCTTCGAGTAATAGGGAAAAGTAACATCTTCTTTGCAGATGATAACTTTATCGGAAATAAACGATACGCCAAAAAGTTGATGAATAAATTAATAGAATACAATAAGAAGCATGGTAATGCCTTGTCGTTTTATACACAAGTAAGCGTAAATCTTGCCCACGACGAGGAGCTGATGGACCTTATGTATAAAGCCCGTTTTCAGAAGGTATTTATTGGAATTGAAACACCTAGAAAGGAAAGTCTACTAGGCTCAAGCAAAACTCAAAACCTTAAATACAGCCTTACCGATGATGTAAAGAAAATACAAGAACATAATATTCTTGTTATGGCTGGTATGATTGTAGGATTTGATAGCGACGATGAAGATATTTTTGAAGAGCAGTTTGACTTCCTACAAGAAGCCGGCATCCCTTATGCTATGGTAGGAACCCTACAGGCAGTGCCTCACACACCTCTATACAAACGCCTACTAAAAGAAGGCAGAATAACTGGAAGTTCAGGTGGCGATAACTTCTCTACCGTAAACTTTGTACCAAAACTTATGGACATTACACAACTTATGGAAGGGTATGTTTGGCTTACAAGAAAACTATATTCAATAGAAAACTTCACGAAGAGAACTCTAAACAATATCAAAAACTTTAAACTAAATGATATTAATAGGGAAGATACAAAAATAAAATGGCGAGAACTAAAGGTTTTTATTAAAACTCTTTTGTTTACCGTCGTTAGAATCAAATATCTTATTGCTTTTATTAAAATGAGTTCCGCTGTTTTTAAAAAAGCCCCTAGCTACTTCCCTCAAGTAGTGGGATTTTATATTGGATATGTGCATATTGTAAAATACTTAAAGAAGCACAGGCCCAGTAGAAAAGATATATTAGAGATGTCTGCACAAATAAAAGAAGCTATTGAAAATAAGAAGGACGCAGCTAGCGCAACTAATAAAGAAACTAAGATTGGTGACAAGCAAATAGCTTAAAAAGAGCTTATAAGAATAAGAAGACTTCCTTCTTATTCTTACTCTCCTGTGGATTACTCCATTAAGAAGAATAACCTCAATTGTGTGGCGAACCACTTTAAGTAGACTTGGATTTAACTTCTCAAGTAATATTGTTGCTAAATTTCCATGCTGTTTTACACCTTACCCCTCTTAGTTTGAAGGTATTTTTCCTTTAAGAGGTTAATTTTCTTTTTACAACACAATTGATTTCGGAATAGAAGAGTGAGAGTCGTGGCAAGCCAGATTACCAATTATTCTGTTTTTTCTTCTTGCATTCTTGGAAGCATGCTAAACCATCTAAGACCAAGAGCAAATAGAAAGGCAACGAGAGCTGCTATACCAAGTGCTTGGATAATCTCTGGGAAGGATATGTTGTAGCTAGCAATACCGTTCATAGTCGTTCCTGCAAGCGTATCAACCGGTTCCATAATAACATGTGCACCGGGAACAAGCTCTACTTTATTGGTCTGCCCCGGTATCACTATAATATATCGCTCACACAAAACACCAATAACCACCATCGCAGAAGCAATATTAACCCATTTTAGCTTGGATATTGTTTTAGGATTAAATAATATAATAGCAGGGATAACAGTACCTACGAAAATAAGACCAAACCAAAACACAAGATGATGGATGTTACCAGATTCACCCAAATTAAACATTGCAAATATATTTAAAGATGATAATACCTCGTGAAAGTTCTCTCCAAAAAGAAAAAACCATTCTGCTTCCCTTGATCTCGGTATATAAGACCTGAATAGATTCTCAACAATAATAAAATAAAGTACAACTACAATAAATACCCTAAGCAAACGAGCCAAGGCAAACAAAGTTTCTCTGTTCAAATAACGATTATTCAGATTAAGGCTAAGCTGAATAACCAATATAATCAAAGCAGTACCCGAAGATAACGCCGCCGCAACAAAAGATGGAGCCAATAAGGGAGATTCATAAAGCTCTCTTGGAACAGAACCAAAAATATATCCAGTCCCACTGTGAACCAAAACAGCCCAAATAACTGCCACTAAACCTATCCTTGCAACAAGTTTATCCTTACCATAAAACATAGCCACAAGATAAAAGAAACCAATTAAAATATAAGCAGAATATAAAAAAGAATTAATAGAAAACATAGAAGTCGGATTAAGATAGATAAAAGGATTAACAAAACGATCAGGCCTACCCCAATCAAGCATAATCGACAACAAAGCCGCTATAATAAGAAGAACTGATAAATAAGCCCCTATCCTCGCAAAAGGCTTATACTCCTTCTTGCCAAAAACAGAGGATAATGCAGAAATAACAAGAGAACCCGCACTTAGACCTATGTAAAAAATAGCCATTACAATAGAAAGTCCCCAAGGAACCCTGCTACTCATACCTGTAAGCTTGCCCAAAATAGGATGCTCATAACCAAGACCAAACTCATACATTAGATATGTTACATAAAGACCAGCTAAAACCATAATACCTGTTACAACTAAAAAAATATAGTAGGGCCTTTTGCTCTCTATACGAGTAAACAATATGTCTTTCATAATATTTTATTCTCTATACTCTTATTTTTCTATCAATATATATCATCTACGCTTTGTCTAAATCCCAATATACAAAACCTTTGGCTTAGTACCCAAATCTTCCCTAAGACCCTTAGGCAAAACATTATCAGAACTGACCTTTTCCATATATTTAGATATTTTACTATCTTTATTATTAATATCCCCAAAAATCATAGCTTCAGTAGGGCAATGCTCAACACAAGCTGGAACAGGCTCCTCATTTTTGCTTACTGCCTTGTCTATCCTATGGCTACAAAAATTACAAGACTCTGCAACACCGTGCATCCTCTTTGGATATGTGGGATTAACATCTTCACTGTCTAATGTCTTATGATTCTCAACAAAGTTAAATACTCTAACATCATAAGGACAACCAATAACACAATAACGACAGCCAATACATCTATGCTTGTCAACATCTACTATATTATCATGCCGTTGAAATGTCGCCTCAACAGGACAAACTAAAGCACAAGGCGGATTATCACACTGATTACACAAGATAGGGGCGTTAATCTTAACCTCTTTACCCGACTTATCTGCCTTTACAATTTTAGCCTTTCTTATCCACCTCAAACTCTCGTGTACATTGTTTTCCGTATGACAAGCATCCACACAGCTATTACAAGAATCTTTACACAAAGTAGTGTTTATCAACATCCTCCACTCGGGCTCCTTCTCTACCTTTGCTCCTGCATACAAGCTAGGATTAACACTTGCACCAAGACCAAAAACACTAGCTAACTTAATAAATCGCCTTCTGTCAAAACTCATTTTCTACTCTCCATTTTCTCTTGCCATTTATTCCACTGCAACTCATTGTCAGGATAAAAATGACAGGCAAAACAACCACTTTTATCATTTACTGAAGAGACTCCAACATAATCATGACATTTATCGCAGAAATTAGCCTTAGACCTATGACAACGAACGCAAGAAGCAAGACCACTATCAGTTCTGTCCCTCTCCCTGACAACCTTATCTCTAACACTCTTCTCTTTACCCGGAATAATACCAGCGTGAGAAAGTAAATCTCCGTGATTCGCTATGATATAATCCCTCTGTTCCGCATCCGTCATAGAAGCTTTATAGCCAGCAACTTCACAGACTTGACCGCCGCCTGCGGCTTTCTCAAGCTTAGGCCTCTCAGAACTACCCATACTTGTACGAAAAATAAAAAGTATGAAAAGAAATACAAAAACAATAAATCCGACTATTCCTCGCTTCTTCATTAGAAACTCCCCTAATATCAGAGCCAACTATGTACTTTGTCTTTTTCAAGCAAATCAACAAAGCCAAGATAATTAACCGCCGTAACAGCGGATATAGACTTAGTTATACCCCGTGCCTTCATATCTTCCTCAAGAACATATAACTTACACTTACTGCCCTTTATAAGACCCTCGCAGGCATTACCGGGATTAACTACAAGAACCGCATCCTCATACAATAAAATACTATCATTTTCTTTTGCAAAACCAAGGCAAGTCTTGAGGTTATTTGAATTAAAAGGCGATTTGTTTACCAGATGAAGCACTATAAACTCCTCCTATCAAAATTATAAATCTATTTATTAAGCTAAAACGGAAATAAAACTTCCTGCTCGTCCATAAGACCAATCAACTCCTCTTTCTTACACAACTTAATATCAATGTCTATCAAATCTTCCCTGCTAAGACCCCTCTCCGTAAGCGAAGACTCGTCCACATACAACTTCTCAACCTCGTAATCTTCAAGTGCAAAATAGGTCTTCATAAAACCCTTTATACCAATAGGCTCCGTATCCTGCTCCTTCTTTAAAGCATAAACTCCATCACCCACAAAAACCATACTGATGTCCTGATCGTAAGCCGCTGTAATAAGAACTACCTCCAAACCCTCATAAGAATATATAGAACCGTGAGGAGCCCTGTGCATAACAAACATCATCTTCTTTTGTATAATATCGTCTTCCATATCTTCCATAAATATTTCCTCCAAAAGTATTAACTACTCAATTATCCACCAAAAGTAATAAGCCTGTCAGCCTTGATAGCCATATCAACAAGCTGACCAAGACCCGATATCTTAGTGTTATCTGCAACTATATCATCCGTAATACCACGCCTCTTCGCAGCCGCAATACATATAATAACCTCTATACCCTTAGCACCAATCTCAGACCAACGCTTCCCCACATGCCTATCATCCCTAGGAGGATCCATTAACTTGGTGGCATTAAGTACCCCATCATTGTAAAGAAAAATACCTATTATCTCATGACCTTTCTCTAGAGCCGCATCCACAAAATTAGCAGCACTATCAGATGCTTGATGATTGTAAGGACCGTCCTGTATAAGAACAGCTATCTTCATATATCCCCCTCTATTAATTATTTATAAGAAAATCTATTTCCTGTGGCGAGCCACTTTTAATAAATGTACACTTAACTTCTAATCTATATTACTACCAATTCCTAGGATGTTCTATGCCTCATTACCTTCAAATGGCGAACCACTTTTAATAAATGTATACTTAACTTCTTAAGCTATATTATACCAATTCCTAGGATATTTCATTATCCAATTAAACAACACTTACATTATAATTGCATTGCTGACAAGCTGATGCACCCCACCTACCGTTTCCCTCGGTATATCATAGTAAGGAAGAACCGTACTAAATTGAGCCTTGCATATCGCACATATCATTGCCATATAATTTACGCCGTGCGACTCCATAACCTGCTTCAATGCCGTAACCCTGGGCATCGCACCCTGCACCCGTAAATCCATAATCTCTTCACTAAGCAATCCACCACCACCACCACAACAAAATGTCTTCTCGCAAGTCGTCTCAGGGTCCATCTCAACAACATGATTACAAGACGCTTTAATAAGCTCCCTAGGTATATCAAATTGACCGCCAGGCTGATCGCCCATACGAGATGCCCTCGCCACATTACACGAATCATGCATAGTAACTACATTCTCATCATTACCAGACTTGTCAAGCTTTATAACTCCATCGTTAATAAGACCATGCGTAAACTCACATATATGTGTGGGCGTTAAATGCTCAGGATCAAGATAGTCAAAAGGACCTATCAATGTATTCCAATAACTATACGCAACACGCCAAGCATGACCACATTCACCAACAATAATCCGCTTAACACCAAACTCACGGGCTATCTTATCTATCCTACTCGCAACCGACTTAAGATGATCAACTGTACCAAGAAAAAGACCAAAATTAGCAAACTCTGACGCATAGGAACTAAGTGTCCAACTAATACCCGCCTTATGAAATACCTTAGCATAACCCATAAGACCCAAAATATGAGGCTCAGAAAATAAATCCGCCGATGGCGTAATCAAAAGAACATCCGCAGAAGCATCGTCTAACGGTATCTTTATGTCGACACCAGTCTCATCTAAAAGGTCCTCCTCCAAAACCTCTATAGTACCCTCAAGAGCCGGAGCCGGTATACCAAGATTATTACCCGTAGTCTCAACCTTACCCAATATCTCAAGCGTATACTTCTGACCAACCCCTATGGAGTTCATAATCTCTCTAGCTGCCATCGTAACCTCTGCTGTGTCTATCCCATAAGGACAAAATACAGAACAACGACGACACTCTGAACACTGGTAAAAATAAGAATACCACTCCTTAAGAAGGTCTTCCGTTAAATCAGACGCACCAACCCATTTGCCAAATATCTTGCCAGATAAAGTAAAATAACGCCTATATACACTCCGAAGCAAGTCTTGCCTCGCAACTGGCATATTCTTAGGATCCTTCGTACCAAGAAAATAATGACATTTATCTGTACAAGCACCGCACTTTACACAGATGTCAAGAAAAACCTGTAGAGACTTTCTGGTCTTCACAAGCTCCCCTAACTTACCTATAGCCTGCTCCTTCCAATCGGAAGGCCTCTCTTCAGGCAGATCAAAAAATGAAAGATGCTTGGGCTTCGCAGGATGACACCCGTAATGAGATGTCGCACCAGGCTCTATATTAGGAATCTCTATTTTATCTTTAATCTCCGGTATATTTGTTGGCTTAGCCATAAAACACCCCTTTGTTTCTAACTGTGGCGAACCACTTTAATAGACTTAGATGTAACCTCTTAATTGTCTGGCTCCCCGTTTGATATGAGGTTTCACGCTTTTTTGTGATGAAGCACTTAAATGGACTCAGACTTAACTTCTTAGGATATAATATTTCTAATTTATATGCTGTTTTATACCTTGCTTTTCTTAATATGCAGATATTTGCCTTTTAAGAGGCTAATCTTCCTTCCCCTTAAAGAGTTTGTTTACAGCTCTTTATTGTGGCGAACCACTTTAAATAGACAGATATTTAACTTCTTAAGCAATATTATTGCTAATTGCCAAGCTGTTTTACACCTTATTCCTCTTAGTTTAAGGGTATCTTCCCTTTAAGAAGCTAATTTTCTTCCTCTTTAGGAAGTTTGCTTACACTTTATTAAGAAGTTTTTTTTAAAATCTCACTAATAAACAATTAAGACCAAAACTCTAACCATCTATACTATGTCGCTTTTCCCTAGGATTATCTATCTGAGAGAAAGAAGGACTGAAAAAGATACCCACAGCGTGCAATAACTTACTAAAAGGAAAATAAACAAGCAACAAAAGAACCAATGCAAAATGTATTAGAAATATAGTGCTATCAGGAAAGCTCACAGGACTAAAGGAAAATAAACCCAATACGAAAAGCTTCACCTCAAGGATATTAACTCTCGAAATATACTTAAGTAATAAACCAGTACACCCTATACCAAGAAGCAAAAATAATACGAAGAAATCACTAAACGCCGATATGTACTTAACCCTATCTACCAAAAAACGACGGAACATAAGAAACAAAATAGGAAATGATAAACCTATTCCAGCATATATACCAAGCTTCTGGACAAGCAAAACAACCTCTGGAACAGGATCAAAAAAATAACGCAGATGACGAAACAATACCAAAAATAAAAACATGTGGAATAAATAACCGCCAAACCATATCCACTTATTGCCCTTAAACAAACTCCTAAAAAAAACAACCTCATTAGTAAGACGAACACCAACCCCTAAAGCACTGGTAGGAGCAGGAGTAACCGGTATCTTCAAAGGAGACCGCACAGTCGCAAACAACCATATCTTATAAAAAAGACCTATAATAAACACCAATATCGCTAGATAAGAAAGTATCACCATTATCATAATGCAAAAACCAACACAGAAAATAAAAAAAAAGTATGGAGACAAGCTCCATACTTAAACATCATATATCTTTAACTGTCTTTCCAAAAATAAAACTTAAAACAAATCGGTATAAGAATCTATACACAACCCGTAGGCTTTGGAAGACCCGCTATCTTACAAGCCTGTTTAGCAGGACCACCAGGATAAAGACTATAAAGATATTTTGTATTACCCTTATCCTTGCCGAGCTTCTTACCTATCGCCTTAGTCAAAATGCGAATCATCGGGGCTATCTTATACTCCTCATAATATTCCTTCAGAAAGTTTACAACTTCCCAATGAGCATCCGTCATATCAATACCTTCTTGATTCGCTATATAATCTGCTACATCCTTATCCCAATCTTCTACATCTTCTAAAAAACCATCTTCATCAACTGCTAAAGTCCTTCCAGCTACTTCTATCTCTGCCATTTCTGCCTCCTATAAAACTTTATTTATTACTTATTATACACAATATAAACAATTACAACGAAAAATGAGACATATTTATAGCCGCCCAACAAAAAAACCAGTCTCAAAATCCTGAACGACCATAACAAAGAACTCCCGTAAAAACCCCTTTTCACAAGAAAAAGTTCCTTGAAAAACCGTTTTTTTTTATAAAAAAATAGAATATATTGTCGGGAGAGGCTTTGTACAGAGGTACTTGCCCTTTAAGAAGCTAACTTTCTTTCTCCTTAAGAAGTTTGTTTACACTGTACTATAGAGGTTTGTTTGCAGAATAGTTTAAAGGTGGGAATATTAAAAAGTTTTTTTTATTACTCTTTAAAAGAGTTTTCTTACAAGAAGTTAGTTTTTTTACCTATATACTACCCTCAAATACTTCAACAGCAGGACCAGTAAGAAAAACATGACCTTCCTCACTAAACTCAAGAGCAAGATCTCCCCCACTTAAATGATTTAGCACCTTCCTATCCAATAAACCATTTAAAACACCAGCTACCAATACCGCACAAGCTCCCGTACCACACGCAAGAGTCTCACCACTGCCACGCTCCCAAGTCCTCTGCCTAATCTCACCAGCAGATACAATATTTACAAACTCAACATTCACTCGTTCCGGAAACATAATATGATTCTCAAGTAAAGGACCATAAACATCAACTGCAAAATTATCCAAATCATCATCAAGAAAAATAACACAATGCGGATTGCCCATAGATAAAGAACTAAACTTAAATGACCTATCCAAAATCTCCACCTCCTCACCAATAACCTTAGCACCAAAACCCTTAATAGGTATTCTGGAAGCCTCTAAAATAGGCTCCCCCATATCTATCCTTATCAAGGACGCAATACCACCACTCTCCTCCTCCACACTAACACTCTTGACACCCGCTCCCGTCTCTATATTAAACAATTTGTCAGATACCATATCTCTATCATAAAGATACTTAGCTACGCATCTAAGACCATTACCACACATCTCAGAAAATGAACCATCCGAATTATACATGTCCATCTTAAAATCACATAAAGTACCAGGACCTATCAATATTAAACCATCCGAACCTATCCCAAAATTACGATTGCTAAGGCAAACCGAAAGAGAAGAAGGGTCTGACACCGACTCCTCAAAACAGTTTATATATACATAGTCATTGCCTGCACCCTGCATCTTTGTAAACTTCATATAAATACACCGCTTTTGACAAACATATTATGATATTATGTGGCAAACTGCTTTAAGAGGGGACTTTTCCTTCAAGAAGTTAATTTTCTCTTTACCTGCGGCGAACCGCTTTAAATAGCCATCTAGTGTTTAACTTCTTAAACAATATTATTGCTAATTTCCATGCTGTTTTACGCCTTATTCCTCTTAGTTTAAAGGTATTCTTCCCTTAAGAAGTTAATTTTATTTTCCCTTAAGAAGTTTGTTTAGATAACCTTAAGGAATTTGCTTACGACTTCGTGAGCAAAACCGACTTGCCACTAAGGAACTCCGTTATCCTATCCTTTGTATCCTCTATCTCTACCTTAAATGACTCTTCATCTATATCTCTTAAACCATAGATGGCCTCTTCCAACTGATCATTAAGCATAATACAACGAACCTCCGTAGCCTCTATAAAAGAAGCTAACTCATTAGTCTTAGCCTCTTTTAACATCTCCTTCGTCTTGAAAAAGTTAGTATTAAGCTCCTTGACCAAGTCCTTTAACTCATCACTTATAGCAACCTTCTTGGAAGCCCTACGCCTATTTATTATCTTTATAATCAATAAAACTGTAAAAATAAGAAGTAAAAAAGCACTGAATAATGATATATACAAAAGAATATCTTTAGTACTTGCCTCTTCCATATCATTAACTACATAAAGAGCTTCATTAACACCCTTTAGAGTCTTTAGATAATTCCTATACTCCGCATAAAAAGACTTATTATTAAGAGCAGATTCCAGTATGGACTTAGCCTTAGTAAGATTTATAGCCGCTGATTTATAATCAGCATTACCTATAAGTACAAGTGAAAATCTTAAATAACTCTCACCCAAATAGTATACCGTCTCCGCTTCACGCTCCCCTGTATCCATAGAAACATTGAAAAGCTCAATAGCTCTCGCATAATCCTCATAGACAAACGCGTTATAAGCATCTTCATAAGAAGAAGATGAAAAAACTGCTATGGCTATCGAAAACGATAGAAAAAAACAAATGAGTATAAAAGGTAATCTAAAAAACATATTACAAAACCTAAACATTATATATAAAAATACTTAACTATAAATATACTCGTTAAATACATAAAAAAATATTACAAGAAATATTACAGGAAAAAAATAAACTGCTAAGAAGTTAGTTTTCTTTCTCCCTAAGAAGTCTGTTCATACTAAAGTTATAGGATGCTGTGGCCAAGCACTTTAAATAGACATCTAGTGTTTAACTTTTTAAGTAATATTATTGCTAATTTCCACGCCGTTTTATGCCTTATTCTTCTTGCTGAAAGTATTTATCCTTTAAGAAGCTAATTTTCTTTCCCCTTAAAAAGTTTGTTTACAAGATGCTTGATTAAAAGTAACACAAAGATTACTCAAAAAGCAAGAAAATAATAAAACCTTATTGCAAACAAACTTCTTAAAGAAAAATAGCTTCAAATAATAGAGAAATAAGGGATGAAGCCCAGTGGAAATAAGCAAATAACATACTTGTCGCGAACCACCTTAAATAGATATATATTTATTAACCTAATAGACAATATTGTTCCTAATTTGTATGCTGTTTTATGCCTCATTCTTTTTAGTTTTAAAGTATGTTTCCTTTAAGAAGTTTCTTTGCTTTCTCCTCAAGATGTTTATTTACAGATAGTTAAGAAAGCACGATAGGTGTGGCTCGCCACCCTAATAAAATATATATATTTACTTCTTTTAAGGACGCCATTTATTGTTTTCTATAAGGTTTTAGACCTTATTTTTCTTAGTTTGATGTGGCGAACCACTTTAAATAGACAGATATTTAACTTCTTAAGAAAGATTATTGATAGTTTCTGCGATATTTTGTGTACTATATCTTCTTAACTTTGGGGGCATCTTCCCTTTAAGAAGCTAATTTTCTTCTCCCTTAAGAAGTTTGTTTACAGTTTGAGGGTATTTATTCTTTAGGAAGTTAACTTTCTTTCCCCCTCTTAAAAAGTTTGTTTACAACTAGGTGGATTTAAAATGGTTCGCCACAATATATATACTTAATTAAAGTCGCAAAACGCAAAATAATGCTTTGTAAATCTCCTAAAAACTATTAAATTTGCCTCTCTTAAAAAAATAAGCAACACTCTTAAAAAGAAAGTTAGCTTGTGTGGGGGAGAAAATATCTTGTTTAAAATAAGACTTACTAGTACATATAAGAATTAACAAATATTATAAATAAAAGACTAGATGTGCCTTGCCACCTTAATAAATATATATTGTGGGAAAGCACTTTAGATAGACCTATATGCGGGCTTCTTAAGCAATATTATTGCTAATTTCTACGCCGTTTTATGCCTTATTCTTCTTGCTGAAGCTATTTTCCTTTTAAGAAGCTAATTTGCTTTTCCCTTAAGAAGTAAATATATGTTTTATTAAGGTGGCGAGCCATAACTTGATTAGTATTTCATTAAAGTGGGGAGCCACAGAATAAAAAGCTTTTTTTCACTTTAAAAAAAGTTGCTTAACTGAATATTAGACAATGCTTTTACAAAAATTAAATATGAAAAGGATGAATTATGTTAAAAGATTTCTTGGTCTCGCCGGGACCAACCCAAGTGCCAGAAAAAATACTCGCCGCTATGGCAGAACCAATATATCACCATAGAACACCGCAATTTAGCACAGTCTTTATGGAAACCATAGACCTCCTTAAAGAACTTTTTCAAACAAAAAATGATATGTTCATACTCTCATCTAGCGGGACAGGAGCTATGGAAACCGCCGTCGTAAATACATTAACGCCTAATGATAAAGTCATAATCGTCAGAGGCGGAAAGTTCGGGGAAAGATGGGGCGAAATAGCTGAAGCATATTGCTTAAACCCCATATATCTGGATGTGGAATGGGGAAACACCATAGAAGCCAGCACAATTAAAAACCTACTCGAAAAACATAAAGATACAAAAGCCGTCCTTATGCAATACTGCGATACCTCAACCGGTATACTCTATCCCATCAAGGAAATAGCAGCCGTCGTAGACAAATCACCCGCACTCTTTATCGTGGATGCCATCACCGCCATCGGCGTGCACGAATGCCCCGTTGATGAATGGAAAATTGATGTCGCAGTCTGTGGCTCGCAGAAATCACTTATGTTGCCTCCCGGTCTTGCATTCATATCATTCTCAGAAAATGCATGGGAAGCACATAAAAACTCTAAATTACCAAAATACTACTTTAACCTCGCCAACGAAAAAAAAGCCATTCAAAAGAAAACTACAGCCTGGACACCCGCTGTCTCACTCATAATTGGACTAAATAAAGCACTGAAAATGATGCTACAAGAAGAAGGGATTGATAATCTAATAAAACGACATCAGTTAATCGCTGATGCAACTCGCAGAGGAGTACAAGCACTTGGACTAAGTCTATTTGCAAAGAGCCCCTCAAACTCCGTAACCGCCATAAAAATACCTGAAGATATTGAAGGAGCTAAAATACCGAAGTATATGAGAGATAAATACGGCGTTGCCATTGCTGGCGGTCAGGGACATATCAAAGGAAAGATATTTAGGCTTGGACACCTCGGATACATTGAAAAGTCCGACCTTGCTGTGCTATTTCAAGCACTCGAGTTTACTCTAAGAGACCTTGGATACAAGTTTGAGTGGGGTGCATCCGCAAAAGCATCCTCAGAAGTATTATATAAAAAATACAAAGACTTCCCCGTAAGGTAGCGAAATTATGGCTTGTCGCTTTGAAGGTGATGAGCCGCAGAAAAAAGACTTTTTGTTCCCTCCTCGCAGAATAACTTCAAGGAAAATCAATAATTAAACGGAAATCTTGTTACTCTGAGGCAAGCACCTTAAATAGACACATATTTAACTTCTTAAGCAATATTATTGCTAATTTCCAGGCTGTTTTACGCCTTATTCCTCTTAGTTTGAGGATATTTTCCCCTTAAGAAGCTAGTTTTCTTTCTCCCTAAGAAGTTTGTTTACATTACTCTAAAAAAAATACATCTTTTTTTTATAAAATTGTCTAAGAACTGAGCTGTTAGTTTGTATATTTATATGTACGATAGCAATGTAGTGTTATCTCAGGTTTGCAGACCCTCTCAAATAGAGGGGGGCTCTAGGACAATAAACGCATCAGGAATACGACGACTAGTTTGCAGACCCTCTCAAATAGAGGGGGGCTCTAGGTTAATGAAGGGGATGGGACAGATAATAGCGGTTTGCAGACCCTCTCAAATAGAGGGGGGCTCTAGGCTGTACGCCTTGCCTGAAGTGAATGATTGAGTTTGCAGACCCTCTCAAATAGAGGGGGGCTCTAGGTAAAAATGAGACAAAGAACACTTTCAAAGAGTTTGCAGACCCTCTCAAATAGAGGGGGGCTCTAGGATATATTGCAATAAAAGGATACTACTTAGGTTTGCAGACCCTCTCAAATAGAGGGGGGCTCTAGGTCGTAATTTTTATGCTACCAGCATTGCCTAGTTTGCAGACCCTCTCAAATAGAGGGGGGCTCTAGGCCTGTCCAGTCTTACTATCAAAACCTTTAGGTTTGCAGACCCTCTCAAATAGAGGGGGGCTCTAGGTTTAGTGATGTACCTATATTGAGTCTAAAGTTTGCAGACCCTCTCAAATAGAGGGGGGCTCTAGGCGACATTTTTTTATCTGAGTGCACTAGAAAGTTTGCAGACCCTCTCAAATAGAGGGGGGCTCTAGGTCATATAAAAGATGTATGATCGGTGATAGTGTTTGCAGACCCTCTCAAATAGAGGGGGGCTCTAGGAGCAACCCTTGGAAGGCTTATCAGGTAACTGATTCGCCTTAAAACTTTGAGATTTTTTTCAGGGATTCACCTGAAAAGAAACAGACTAGGAGGCTTTTTTCTTTGAAAAAATGCAGAAGTTGTTTAGGTGGGGACGGCTTTTCGAAGCCGTATAAACCACACACCTTAGATTACTCCACACGATCTAAGCTCTGTCGTTCCAGTTTTTAAAAGTCCCAGGGTCAGTAAGCGTGGACGGTGAGCTGGAATAAATAACCCTTTACAACACTCCGATGTGGCTCTAACTTTTCTTTTATCTAATTTTTTAAAGGAAGAGGAAAACTTTATGTTAGTTTTCATTTTAAACAAACAAGGCAAACCTTTAATGCCTTGTTCATCGAGAAAGGCAAGGCTTTTACTTAAAGAAAAAAAAGCGAAGATTGTAAAACGAAGCCCCTTTATATTACAATTATTATATGGAAGCTCTGGATATAAACAGCCTGTATCTCTGGGAGTTGATAGCGGATATTATAATATCGGATTATCCGCTGTTAGTAAAGAAAAAGAACTCTATGCGGCTCAAGTAAATTTAAGAAAAGACCTTGTCAAACTAAATAGTGAAAGAGCTTCTTATAGAAGAACCAGAAGGGGTAGAAAACTATGGTACAGAAAACCCAGATTTAATAATCGGGTAAAGACAAAAAAGGAAGGCTGGTTTGCACCAAGCTTCAGAAACAAAATTGATGTTCACATTAGAGTCATAAACGATGTAAACAAAATCTTACCCATATCTAAAATTACTACAGAAGTAGCAAGCTTTGATACACAAAAGATTAAAAATCCTGAAATAGAAGGGAAAGAATACCAACAAGGAGAACAATTGGGCTCCTACAATATCAGAGAATATGTCCTACATAGAGATACGCATAAATGCCGAGCCTGTAAAGGACAATCTAAAGACAAAATATTAAATGTTCACCATTTAAAGAGCAGGCAGATAGGAGGAGATAGACCAGAGAACTTAATTACCCTCTGCAAAACCTGCCACGATGGATACCATAAAGGTAAAATAAGTCTGGATGGGATTAAAGCTGGGAAAGGTTATAAAGCCGAAACATTTATGACCAGTGTTCGCTGGCAAATTGTTAATAAACTAAAATCACTTTATGATATTAAGACTTATGTAACTTATGGATATTTAACGAAATCTAAAAGAATAGAGAATAAGATAAACAAGTCACACATTAACGATGCCTTTGCAATAGCTGGGGGAACTAAACAAGAACGATCTTCAAAATATTTAATCATCCAATTTAGAAGAACAAACAGAAAACTACACAAAGAGCTTATTAAAGGTGGTAAGCAACCAGCTGTAGGCGGTGGTGGCAAAGATAAACTCATTAGAGGCTTTCAGAAATATGATAAGGTGTTGTGGAAAGGGAAACAGTTTATTGTAACCACAAGAAGAAAGAAAGGTGTCTTTGCAATTAAGCGGTTTAATAAAAACTATTTCGATCAAACTCAGGGCGATAAGCCAAACCCTTTTTTCAAAAAAAAGGATTATGTTGCTGGTGAACGAAAGTGGAATAATATTGGTGTTAAGCAATTAAAGGAGTTTAAAATAGTCGAGAGGGCGTCTTCAAACTTTCTTTGTCTTTCATAGAATAAATCTTTAAACTAATAAGATTATGTGCGAAAACTTCCTGGCAAAACTAACTTACCAAATAACTTCAAGGAAAATAAATAATTAGACGAAAATAATACCACAACTAATAAATATTTTCGGGGAAACTGTCTAAGAAATAGACTATTAGTTTGTATATTTATATAGTTATTGGTAGTGTTCTTAAAGAAAAAGACTAAAAATAAAATGGCTTAAGCTTATGGGAAAGAGAATTGTTTTAGACACAATAAATAAAGATGTCCTCAAATGGGCAAGGGAAAGCTCTTATATAGATATAGAAACTGCAAATGAAAAGCTAAATAAGAAGCTTACTGGAAGAACAAAAGAAACTAGCCTATACGAACTTGAAAGAGGAGCTAGAAAACCAGATTTCAGAGAACTAAAAGCACTTGCCAAAATATATAGGATGACTTATGTAGAACTAATGCTTTCTAAAGTACCAAAAGAGACGCCTTTACCAGAGTACTTTAGAGCCTCTAAAAAGAAACACTTTTCTCATAAGGAAGCTGTTTCCATAAGAAAAGTACAAGAAATACAGGAACTATTTACCGAGATTGCAAGAATGAACGGCTTACCTACAGAGTTTAAACTAAAGAGATTTACCACAAATAACAAATCTCGAAAAGAAGCTAAAATAATAGCTGCCAATATAAGACAGATACTACGCATAGATTGGAAGATACAATTAAGATGGAAGGATAATACAGAAGCCTTGGAGTGCTATAAAAGACGAATAGAAGACTTTGGCGTAATTGTAACTGAATTTAGAGGAGTGGACAGTGAAAACATTAGGGGCTTCCTACTAAAAGAAGAACCTCCTACGATTAGCTTAAACTTCAAAGACGAAATAAACGGACGGATATTTACACTCTTTCACGAACTTGGACACCTTCTCTTAAATAACGCTGATATATCTACGCCCGCCTCCTTTGAAGATTATGACAGTCAAGAAGAAGTCTTTTGCAATGCATTTGCAGGCTCTGTACTAGTCCCAGATGAAGAGTTTGAACAATACCATAAGAAGATATATAATGGTGATATGGACAAGTTCCTGAAAGAGGCTGCAAAGGCTATTAAGGTTAGTAGCTCAGTAATACTAAGAAAATTGCTAGACTTAAAGAAAATATCTAATGAAGTTTATGATCATAAATACGATCAGTTAAAAAAAGAATATGAAGAGAATAAGAAAAAGAAAGGAGGAGGAAGGGGAGGAAGGCAATATCATAAAGAAGCCCTAAGAGAATATGGATTTCTCTTTACAAACCTTGTCTTCAACTCTTACCACAAAAGACAAATTACATCTATTGAAGCGGGAAGATACTTAAGGATTAATCGTAAAGTTTTTGATGAGCTAGAGGAGATAATCTAAAAACTGAAAATTGTATGAATAGATAATAATTAACCAGTTAGATTATGTTATATATAAGTATGAGTAGCAGATATGTCATTGATACAAGCTCCCTACTAGATTTGGGGAGAGATTATTATCCTAAGTGTATATTCCCAACATTGTGGAGAGACCTTGATACCATGGTAAAAAAAGAAAGACTCTTTATAAACACTATCGTCAAAGACGAAATTAATAAGAAGAAGGATGAAACATCTAAATGGGTAAAAGATACAGAAATTAATAATAAAGGATTTATCATTGATAATAAGGGAAATAGTGGAAATCTCGAGATAATGATAACACGAATATATGAGGGAGAATGGGAAAAGAGGGAAGTAAGGGACATAAATAAGAGAATAAAAGAAAACACTAATGATATTAAAATAATAGCTGACGCTATATATAAAGACCTAATGCTGATCACCTCTGAAGGTAGACACGAGGACCGTGTTAATATTCCAAAGATATATAAACTTCTTGGTGATGAGGATGTGAGAGAAGAGTACAAAGAGCACATAGATTATATCTTAGCTTATAACCCTAATCCCAGGTGCATTAACTTGCTTGAATTCTTTAGGAAAGAAGAGCTCCGCTATTAAAAAAACTAAAGGGAGGCGGCATTGCCATGCATTTCTAAGACCCCGAAGCTATGTAATTTAATATGACTCACCACAAGATTAATAACTTTTAAAAGCATAGAATAACTTCAAGGAAAAACCAATAATTAAACGAAAATAATACCACAAATAATAAATATTTTTTTACAAAACTGTCTAAGAACTATGCCGTTGGTTTGTATACCTACTAATAGGAAGTTGTAAGAGAACCTCTTTTTTAGAGAAAAGAAAGTTGACTTATTAAAAGAAAAATAACTTTAAATTAAGAAAAATAAGTCATAAAACCGAGTGGAAACTATCAATAAATATAACGAATATAATAAATACATCTTTTAAAAGTGGAAAACCACAACAATAGATGTTTATATAAAACACAGGGGATTATTCTATGGCAGATTTGAACTATAAACTATCAGTTAAAAATATGATTAGACTTTCAGCTATAGCTATTGTTTTACTAGCTACGATTATATCATTGGTAATGAGTATATATGTCGTTGAAGAAGGGACTATAGGCATAGTTAAACGCTTTGGTGAAGCAATAAAACAATCTTCACCAGGACTACATTTTAAATTCCCCCTTAGCGACAATATAATCTCTATGGATGTAAGAACTCGGAAATATCAACTCTCTATGAAGGTCTCTACAACAGGTAAAAATAAAGAAACAGGTGAAGTTGAATTGCAAGTCCCATCAACTGTTGTTATAAGTGCCAATTGGAGCGTACCAAAAGAAAGTGTTTTAGATATTTACAAAGAATACGGCTCCTTAAAAGAGTACGAAGTAAAGATCCTAGACCCCAGAGTTTTAACCTCAACAAAAGACATTATTGCACAATATAACATTGAAGGGGTAATTAGTGAAAGACAGAGGGTTACTTTAGATTTAGTTGACAAACTATCTAAAAGTCTGAAAAAATTTAAAGTTAGAATGACAGATGTAAACATTGAAGACATTAAATTTCCAGAGAAAGTTAAAGAGGCTATACAAAAGAAACAAGTTGCTAAACAAAACTTCCAAACGGAAGAATACAACTTGTTGAAACAAAATCTAAAAGCTCAACAAGAAGTTAATGTTGCAAAAGCACAGGCAGAAGCCATTATCCTAGTTTCTGAGGCAGAGGCTAAGGCAATTGCCAAGAAAGGTAAGGCTTTACAGAAGAATAAAGTTGTAATAGAGCACGACAAGATAAAAAAATGGGACGGTAAGTTACCCAATATGTTATCAACAGACAAAAGTGCCAAGTTTCTCTTTAGCATTACTAAATAAAGGTAAACCCTGTTAAGAACTTTTTTAAGTTGAGAAGATAAAATATGACAGAAACATCACCCTGTATTTCTAAGACCTGAAGCTATACAGTTTATACTCCTAGAGAGCATAATACGGCAGTTATCATACTCCTCTAAGGTACAAGAGCCTTCTGGAAACCTCTTTAGCAAAATAACCTGTATCAAATTAAGAAGATTAATATGTGGTTCCCTGAGAATAAAGGAATTATTTAAAATAGAGTCGGGAGACAAGAGCATATCCTGTTTCTTTATCCGTAAGACTACATCTACGGAGATATTATACTCCTTCTCTATAACATCAAAAACCCCGGAAGCTAAATCACTATCCCGTACTAAACCAGAGTAAAACTTCGCCACATTCATATCACTCTTTGCAAGAGCCATCACTACATTAGTAATAAATACATTGAAAAAAAGCCACCTGTCAAACATCTCACATAGCAAAGCTTCATTATTAGCAGGGTCTTCATCTATAAACCTCCTTATACCAGAACCAACCCCATACCAACCCGAGATAATATGCCTACTCTGTGTCCAGCTAAATACCCAAGGAATAGCCCTTATATTGTCTATATTATCTGCAGACTTCCTTTTAGAAGGCCTGGAACCTATATTAAGCATCTGTATATTATCAAAAGGGGTGGCCTCCTTAAAATAAACAAAAGTATCATCATTTTCAATAAACTCTCTGTAAGATTCATAACTATACAACGATATTCTCTCCATCGCCTTCTCATAACGACGCAAGTCCAAAGACGAAAGACTGGAACATGAAGCGATACTAACCTCCATAACCTTAGACACAAGAACTCCAAGCCTGATAATAGCCGTATGCTCATACGAATACTTATAGGAAATAACCTCTCCCTGCTCTGTCAACTTGATTTTACCCTGCAAAGTACCCACAGGCTGAGCCTCTATTGACTTGCCAACATGCTCACTGCCACCCCTACTAATAGAACCCCCTCGACCGTGAAATATCTTTAACACTATATCATACTTCTTGGCAACAGCACAAAGCTCCTGCTGAGCCTTATATAATTCCCACACGGAAGTTAAAATACCACCAGTCTTATTACTGTCAGAATAACCTATCATCACCTCCTGCACCATACCACGAGCCTCTAATTGCTTCTTATACAAAGGATTACTAAAAAGCAAGTCTAATATCTGAGGCGAATTCCTAAGGTCTTCTATTGTCTCAAACAAAGGAACTATGTCCAAATAACTAAAATAAACATCTTCCTCCTCCATTCCAAAAAGACCAGCTTCCCTCGCAAGCAGCAATACCGCTAAAACATCTTCCACACCGTGAGTCATACTAATTATATAACTACCAATAGAAGACTTAGATATACTGTCATATGCCCACTTCATCTCCTTGAAAACATCAAAAACCTCTGAAAACTCTGCCGAAGAAAAATTAAAATGATAGGGTATCAACGGCCTCATAGAACTAAGTTCCCTCGTCAAAAACAATACCTGCTCATCCGACGACATCTCCAAATAAGACTTATCCAATATCCGAAGACGAGATACAACCTCATCTATGACTATATGATGCTTCTCACCAATCTCCCGTATGTCAAGCTTCGCAAGATGAAAACCGAATACTTTAACCCTCCTTATCAAAGGCTCAAGTAAGGCTCTCGATATCCTCTCACTACCAGACTCATATAAAGAACGCTTCAATATATCAAGGTCTAATAGAAAATCATTAGCATTACTATAATAACAGCTGTCTGCAGTAGTTAAAGGATTATAATCAGGCCTTATGTGGAGAAGAGTACTCTCAAGCTTCCTCTTAATAAATGAAAGCTTTTGGCGATAAGGCTCATGCGGATTCCTCTGCACTATCTCATCATAATACTCTCTAAGTTTGTTCTTATCTTCCTCCAGAGAAGACTCCAAAATAATAGATTTCTCCATCAAATAACGAGACTGACTAAGGGAAGCCAATAACTCGACTATCGAAACTATATATTTATTTATTATAAGCTCCTTGTGAAGCTCCAATGTCTGCCTCGTAACCTCCACCGTAACATTGGGATTACCATCCCTATCACCACCCACCCAAGAACCAAAATGAAGAATAGTCGGTATATCAAATTTATGACCAGGATAAAAATCTGATAAACTATCCTCAAGTTCCTTATAAATAGGCTCTATCACATTGTAAAATATATTATCGAAGTAATGAAGACCGTGATGAACCTCTTGCAAAACCGTAGGCCGTTCAAGCTTTACATCTCCCGTAAACCACAGCGTATTAATCTCATTTAATATTAACTCCCGTATACGATTTATCTCATGAGAACTATGACTCATAATCATCTTATTAAGAAGATGACTGTATATATTAGCATATTTATCTATTACAGTTTGTCTCTTCGTCTCACTTGGATGTGCCGTCATAACAGGCTCTATATCAAGACTGCTTATAAGCTCCTGCACCGCTTCCGCATTATAACCAGAAACCTTAAGACCCCGAATACATTCCTCTATAGAATCACCCACCACAGCTTCGCTCTTTAATTCCTCCCTGTCAAGAAGATGGTAATATA
Organism: Nereis procera; assembly: GCA_032360585.1. Lineage (NCBI taxonomy): Eukaryota > Metazoa > Annelida > Polychaeta > Phyllodocida > Nereididae > Nereis > Nereis procera. Next base: position 65,981 of record JAUOBU010382107.1, on the reverse strand, counting down.
CATCTTCTGATATAGTTATTAGCTGAAAATATATTGTGTACAAACGAAGGAGTATAAAGATTGTATCATTATCGAGAGCCTCCAAAGCACTATATAAACCTTTAGCTTTTTTAGGATCATAACTCTCAGCCAATTCCTTGCAGGTCTCAACAAAGGGAATAACCTTGTTATAAAGCTCCTCTCCTAACTGCTCACGAAGAAAATCAAATAGTATATCCTTAAGAAAATCAAATTCAAACTTTACGATAAAAACCCCCTAATAACTATTAAACATAGCATAAGAAAACTTCCTACAGATATAGATATAATAATAAAGAAACACCCCTATGGAAAATACAAGATATTAAGAAAAATACCTAATAAATAATCTGTAAACAAACTTTTTAAGGATGCTGTTTGTTATGTTTTATTTGGGTTTTACGCGTTATTATTCTTAATATAAAGGTATTTTTCCTTTAAGAGGTTAATTTTATTTTCCATTAAGAGCTGTATTTGCAAATAGCTAAGAAACTATCTAAAGAAGGATAACACCTTTAATAAGCTAATTCTCTACTGATAAGTTTTCTTACAGGATTAAAAGTTCACTTGATATTGTTCGATACTAAGTGTCGTAAAGGCAAGGTTAAAGCGAGTGTATTAGAACTATATAGGATTATTTCCCCTGTCTACGGAGAGAACCTATAGATTTAAACATATAAACAAGTTATATTTAGTATGTAAGCTATGGCTTGCCACCTTAATAAAATATATATAAAACTACTACAACATTAAGGAAAATAAATCTTGGAATAACACGCTATTAACAAATCTGCTAACTAAGAAGTTAAAAAAATGAAATCTGAAGAATATATAGAACAAAACAGTCAAAAAGCAAATAAAACTTCTATTAGAACCTCGCAACAAGTAATATTAAAACTCGCCGAAAAATCAAGTAAAGACGGGCAATATGATACCAGTATTAGCCTATATTCAAAACTACTCAGTAGCGAAAATATAAAAAGCAATATGAAAGGGAGAATAGAAGGCAACATAAAAGATATAATGGGATATATGCAAAAAGCTTCTGAAATAGTCAAAGATATTAGCCCCATTGTCAAAGAGTATAAAGAAAATGCAAAGGAAAATGAAGGAATAAAGGAAAATACAAGAGAGAATGAAGACATAAAAGAAACTCCAAGAGAAAATACAGAGGAAAATGAAGGTGAAAATGTAAGGGAAAGTAAAAGAGAAAAAAATAACATTAATAATGAATTAGTAGATATTATTGAAAACTTAAGCAAAAAGATTGAACAAAGTCCTATAAAAAAGGAAGAAATAATCCCCCAAAACCTTATAGAAAGTATAAATAGCTTAAAAGAACTTATAGGACAGCAAGCCTTTCAAGAGAAAGAAAACATACCCAAAAGTCTAGTAGATAATATTGAGAATCTAGGCAAGAATAAAGACACAATATCCCTATTCTTAATAGGAAACCAAGACCCTATCTACCAAGATAAAATAGAAAAAATAATTAAAGATAGCCTTGAAAATATTATAGAACAGCAACCACAGATAAAAGATACTGCTAAAGATACACAAGCAATAAGCACAGGAAAAGAAGAACCTAATAAGAAATTATCGCCAGAGAAAATAGAAGAAAGCCACAGCGGGGTAGCAGATCAAGAAGTAAGCCCGGCAGGAGGAGTAAGCCCGGTAGGAGGAGTAAGTCCGGTAGAAGGAGTAAGCCCGGTAGAAGGAGTAAGTCCGGTAGGAGGAGTAAGCCCGGTAGGAGGAGTAAGCCCAGTAGGAGGAGTGAGCCCGGTGGGAGGAGTAAGTCCAGTAGAAGGAGTAAGCCCGGTAGGAGGAGTAAGCCCAGTAGGAGGAGTAAGCCCAGTAGGAGGAGTGAGCCCGGTGGGAGGAGTAAGCCCGGTAGGAGGAGTAAATCCAGTGGGAGGAGTAAGCCCGGTAGGAGGAGTAAATCCAGTGGGAGGAGTAAGCCCGGTAGGAGGAGTAAGCCCAGTAGGAGGAGCAAGTCCAGTAGAAGGAGTAAGCCCAGTAGAAGGAGTAAGCCAGGTAGGAGGAGTAGACCCGGTGGGGGGAGTAAGTCCGGTGGGGGGAGTAAGCCCGGTGGGGGGAGTAAGCCCGGTGGGAGGAGTAAATCCAGTAGGAGGAGTAAACCCAGTGGGAGGAGTAAGCCCGGTAGGAGGAGTAAACCCAGTGGGAGGAGTAAACCCAGTGGGAGGAGTAAACCCAGTGGGAGGAGTAAACCCAGTGGGAGGAGTAAATCCGGTAGGAGGAGTAGACCCGGTAGGAGGAGTAGACCCGGTGGGAGGAACAAGTCCAGTGGGAGGAACAAGTCCAGTGGGAGGAGTAAGTCCAGTGGGAGGAGTAAGTCCAGTAGAAGGAGTAAGCCCGGTGGGGGGAGTAAGCCCGGTAGGAGGAGAGGGGAATGGAATAATTTCAGCCAGAAAAGGCAAAGCGAATGCAAAGAGGCAAGATGAAAAAAAAGACAATACAAGTGAAACTAAGCAAAAAAACCTGGAAACCAACGAAGAAAAAACCAACGATGAAAGTCAAGACGAAGGATTCGAAATATTTAATGCCGATGAAGAAATTATTACCCAAAAACACAAAATAACAAATGATAGAGATACAGAAACTAAGCTAGACAAACCTATACAAAACTTTAGATTCCATAGAGAAATAGATCCATACTTCACGCCCATACCACACAATATCGATAAGCATTATAAAAATAAAGATGGCTTCTTTAAAGACATAGATCAAAACCCAATAGCACTAAATCCAGAGTATGAAAGGCCTGAAAAAGAAACAAGAAAAATAAAGATAAAACCAAAGGATGAAGAAACAAAAACAATATCTGAACAAATGACAGAAGAGGAAGATAGACGCATTCAACAAGTCAGCAGCATAAAACCCAATATCCAAAAAGTAAAATCCCTAAATAAATCTATAAAGCTTACATTTGATTTTAAAGATATGTTTAATGATAAATATTATAGGAAATATAGAAATATGCTAAATGAAGCCGCATACCTAGTTGCCGCAAAAAAACTAGACGAAGCACTCGAATACTATTATGTTATACAGGACCAAAAAATACCCAAATCATTTAAAATGATGGTACAAGAAAATATAAAAGATATAGAAAATACTATAACTGAAACATTCTATTACTCAGATACCATTGTAAAGGTAAAAGAAACAGGTGAAATATCCAAACTAAAAATAATTGATGACTACTACGAAGAACCCATAAGAGAAGAAAGAGAAACAGAACTATCTAATATAGCATTCAAAGAAAACTAAACCCTATGGTGTGGCAAACAACTTTAAATAAACTTATATTTAACTTCTTAAGCAATATTATTGCTGGTTTCTGCGAGGTTTCGTGTCCTATTCTTCTTATATTTGAGGGTATTTTCCCTTTAAGAAGCTAATTTCCCCTTCTCCCTAATAAGTTTATTTATACTATAGTATCTCCCTACTATTATGATAATATTTTTGCTTCCTTAGCCTAGCACCCTCATCAAAAAACTCCTTCTTCAATATTCGCTTGTATTCATCATAGTAATATCTTTCAAGAATACCTGAAGATACATAATATGCCTTAGAAAATAAAAGCATCTTGTATAATTGCTTACTCTTGATATAACTACCCTTAAATTCCTCTACACGCCAATAAATAGATGGTAACGATGCATTATCACCCTCTATACGATAATTGCTATCAAAAAACTTTCGCTTCTTATTATAAGCACCGTCCTTATAATAAGATACCACAAGGTTACTGTTAGAACTCTTAAATGATATATAATAATCTATAGTCTCCTTCAAGAACTTTGCTCGCTTGCCCTCTGTATTAACTTTTGTAAAAAGTAAAGTTGAATAACCCTTCTGATTGATAACTTTATCCATCTCATAACTGGGAACAAGATGAGACTCTATACGCTTGTAATCCTTTATATAGCTGCTAAGTGCAAATATACCAACTAAATCATCATAAGTAAAATCTCGAGCCTCAGACTCCCATAAGCCCGAACAAGATAAAAAAGAAAAGGATAACATTATAAACATCAAATGCTTCATATAGAACTCCACTTGTAACTACCTAGTTAGGATATTTATTAGCATAAAAGATAATAAATATCCTAATTACATAAACTATCAAAAAAAGAGTGTTATTATAAATATGTTGTGGTGAGGCACACAAACTACCATAAATTATAACAACAACAAAAAGGTTAATATCGCATAGATTATCCTAATAAGAAAAAGAAAAGCTCTAAAAAAAAATAATTAAACTTTGTTACTATTATACTTTTTGCTTATTATATAGACTGACTTACTGCAGAAATACCAGAACATAAAAAACACTGTTTGAAGGAACAGTACCTTCGTATTAAGAAGAATAAGACGGAAAGCCTCATAGAAAATATTACAATTAAGAAACCAGAATCTAAGTCTATTTAAAAGTGGTAAGCCACAAGATTAAGTAAATAAAATGATGCTCAACTCATAAGTATAGTGTAAACAAACTTCTTAAGGAAAAGGAAATATTAACTTCTTAAAGAAAAAACACCTTTACATCAAGACGAATAAGGCGTAAAACGGCGTCGAAATTAGCAATAATCTTACTTAAGAAGTTAAATCTGCGTCTATTTAAAGTGGCTCGCCACACCTTGTAATAATTAACACCAAACTATGGTGTAAACAAACTGCTTAATCGCAAAGGAAATTAACCTCTTAAAGGGAAAATACCTTCGCATCAAGAGGAATAAGGCGTAAAACCTTATGGAAAACAATAAATAATACCCTTAAGTAAGGGAATATATATTTTATTAAGGTAACAATCCACAATATGGCTAAAGAAAACCTATCAATACTTGTTGTCGATGATGAGAAACACTTCAGACACTTTATATCCGAAGCAATAGGCTCTAAGTCCCACTGCATAGAAGAAGCTCGAAACGGACAAGAAGGACTAATAAAAATACAAAATAATAACTATGACTTAGCATTCATAGATATTAAAATGCCTATTAAAGACGGTATCTCGCTGTTAAAAGAAGCTATTGTAATAAAACCTAAAATACACATAATCATTATGTCAGCCCTAAACGACATAGAAAAAGTAATAGAATCTATAAAATGTGGGGCATTCCATTTCCTACATAAACCTGTAGACATAGACCTGTTACTTAAATTGGTAAACAAAGTTCAGGAATACAAAAGAATTAATACAGAAAATAAGGTGCTAAAAGAAAAACTGGCGTCCTATGAAAATAACAATAACCCAATAATAGGAAGCTCCCCTAAACTCCTAAGCGAAATAGAAAAAACTATAAAAATAGCTAAAACAGATGCCTCATGTATTATCTTTGGCGAAAGCGGAACAGGCAAAGAACTAATTTGCGACCTCATACACAAGAATAGCCACAGAAACAAAGGACCAATATACAAAATAAATTGTGCCGCTATACCAAATAATCTACTCGAAAGCGAACTCTTTGGATATGAAAAAGGCTCCTTTACCGGAGCATTTCAAACTAAAAAAGGGATGTTTGAACTATCAAATAATGGCTCCATTTTCCTTGATGAAATAGGAGATATGGATATAACTTTACAAGCAAAACTACTTAGAATACTCGAAAATGGCGAGTTCTATCGGATAGGTGGATTAAAACCTATAAAAACTGATGTGAGAACCATATCTGCTACCAATAAAAACCTTATAAAAAAAATAGAAAATAAATCCTTCAGAGAAGACCTCTTCTATAGACTGAATGTTGTAAGCATTACATTGCCCCCCTTAAGAGAACGAAAAGAAGATATACCAATACTAACGCAGCACTTCATAAAGACTTTTAGCAAGAGTAATAACAGTGTAGAAAAAACAATATCAAACGACGCTATTAACTTCCTAACCCACCAACCATTAAAGGGAAATATTAGAGAACTTAAAAACATCATCGAAAGAGCTCTCGTCCTCTCAAAAGGAAACTCCATTGAAATAGAAGATATAAACGATAGGGAAATGCAAAACAATAACTATATAAAACTCAAAATAAATATAGGGCTTGCTATGAAGGATATAGAAACTATCATTATACAAAAAACTTTGGACTTCTTTAATGGAGACAAAAATAAAACCGCTGAAAGCCTTGATATTTCAACAAGAAAAATCTTCTACAAACTAAAAAACTAAAGGAAAATAGAGCATTATGCATCTTGAAATAAGACATATAATATTCCTTCTCTTCCCCATAATTCTATTAATATTTTCCATAGTAGTGTTACTCTACCTAAGGAAATGGATAACTATATGGAAACTAACACATATACAGAATAAATCAATATTAAGAATATATAAAATACTAATGCTATCTTTTACCATACCTCTGCTAGTTTACAACATAGTAAGGATGGGAGACTTTGCTGCACCATACCCACAATGGCTAAAATTAAGCTACATATTTCCATACTATATATGGCACCTTAGCATAATAGCTACAGCATTAACATTAATAAGTATATCTATACTTAAACTGGCAATAATGCCCGCAACAATCATATATAGGAAAACACAAAAAAATAAAAAAGAAACCCTATCAGAAGCATCCATCGATAAAAGAAACTATATTAAAAAACTCGCCATTGCCATACCATCCACTTTATTTTCCGTAAACACAATTGGAATATTTAAAAGCGAATATTCACACGCAATAGAAAAGATAAAAATAAAAGACAAATTCTTAAGCGGGATAACAATAACCCAAATATCAGATATACACTTTGGTTCCTTTATGAACGAAGAAAGGTTTATGTTTTTTATCGATAAGGTGAATAAACTAAAATCAGACTTTATACTAATTACAGGAGACCTCATCGATATAGACCACAGCCTTATGCCTGTTATGATAAAATGCCTTGAAAACCTGAACTGTAAAGGTGGTGCTTATGCCTGCCTTGGAAACCATGAGTACTACGCAAAAGTTAATGAAGTAATGCAAACCGACCTAAATAAAATAGGTATAAATCTGCTTGTAAATCAAGCTAAGAACATAAAATACAAAAATACAGACTTTTATATAATGGGACTGGACTACCATATAAATGAAAAAGAGCCATCAATAAGAGACAATATAAAGTATGTCCCACAGTATCTAAATGAAACTATGAAAGGCATAAAAGACCAAGATAAAACTAAAATATTGATGGCACACCATCCAAACATCTTCAAATACTTAAAAGAATATGATATAAAGCTCACTCTATCTGGACACACCCACGGTGGGCAAATAAACCTTGGGAAATGGAACAAACACTTTATAACACCCCTGCAACTCGCATACCCCTACCTCAAGGGACACTACATAGAAAACGACAAACATCTGTATGTAAATAGTGGACTTGGACATTGGTTACCAATGAGAATTAACTGCCCCATCGAAATAACACAAATAATATTTGTATAAACCGTCTGGCAGGTGCCACACTCTCATAGTATGGAGAACCACTTTAAACAAACTTAGATGCAGAGCTTCTTAATCCACGCTATTGCTAGCCTTTAGACTAAAGGTTATTCCCTTTTATTTGAAGATATTTTGCCTCAAGAAGGATAAGGCATAAAACGGTGTGGAAATTAGCAACAATATTACTTAAAAAGTTAAACACTAGATGCCTATTTAAAGTAGTTCGCCACAACTTATATCAAATAAAACTATAAATAAAACTCTAAAAGAAGGTATTAAAACCAAAATCAATACCAAAAGAAGTCGAAATAACCCCACTATAAAGGCCATTGGAAGCTAAACCACCCGAATCTATCGCTGTTGTAAAACCCTCCTTACCACAAAACATACCATCAAAAAATACACCCACATCAAAAGATATATAATCACTAACATAAAAATAATTCCTAACAGATATATGATTACCAAAACCAACCGACTGATGAATAAAACTTGTAGGATGGGCAAAATCCGTTCTTAAATTCCAATTAGCGTAAGCATAATAATAAAGAGCTGATAACTTCATAAGAAAACTAATAGACCAAAAAGAAAAAGGCTTATAATCAAAGTCTAAACCAAACCATATACCAAACCAATTAGTCGTATAAGAACTGTCAAGTCCATAAATAGGACCCGTTGGCAAAGGCTGCGTCCCAGGAGAAGTTCCACCGCCATCACTGAGTACTTGATAACCTTCAAACATTTTAAGCTCCTGTCTCTTAAACAAGAAACCTATAAGAGGAATAATAGTAAAAGTAAACTCCGTGAAATAAATAGGCTCCCCAAAAGACAAGGAAGCACCCATCACATTACCATCACCCGCATTATTGATAGACCTTGAAAATTCTGCTTGCCTGTTACCAAGATTATAATCCGAATCTTGATTGCTACCAAATAGTATAAAGCCATAATTAAAAGAAAGGTTAAGGTAATACCTATCTTTTATAAGAAACTCACTCTCTATAGCAAATCCAACAACCTCTATATTTCGCCAGGTAAGTTCAGAACGAATATCTATATCACTGGAAGGGATGCTCCATCTCAAATAATCACGGCTGTAAAAAGTCCTAGCACTAATCTCCATATTAAACGAAAAAACATCACAAGTTAAAAATAATAAAAAGAAAGATACCAGAACTGTAGTACTTACTCGATTCAACATTGCTTTCCCTACAAAATATGGCTAACTACTTTAATAAACACATATTTAACCTCTTAACGATGCTATTATCCAGTTGTTATGAGGTTTTACCCTGACTGCCTTGACTGCCTTGACTGCCTTGATCTAAGAATATTATTCCCCTAAGAAGTTTATTCTACTTTTCCTTAAGAGTTTTTTTTTAACGACAAAATACTAAAAAATGTATTCTAAAATATAAACAGACATACAAGAGGCGATTATGGTAAGGCAAATTATTCCTTTTCCCTAAGTGGAACTATTATAGTCAATATAAATGCAACAGATATATTCAATAAAAGTCCAAGCAATATCTCCCCTTGATAACTACTATAACCCTCATCAAACTCCTCAGAATCTACACCAAAATCAGACCTATAAAATAACTCTTCTGACACGGCAAGCTCTTCGATTAGATCATTATTGTAAAGCCTTATTATAATGTCCCCTTCCTTCTTCAAAGAAATAGACCTCGCTTCCTCTTCCAAATAAAATGGAGAGTTATCGCCTAGTAAAGTAAGCCTTCTATTAAGACCATAAATCTTGTCGTAAAGCTCCTTATTCTTCTTCTGCAAAACCTTTATTCTAGATAATTTCTCCTTATGAACTATAAGACCGTTATCTCCAAAAAAGAATATGTACAATATGTATAATATGAATACAATCAAAACTATAGGATAGATAAGCCCTTTATTTTGTACTTTCATAAAATATCCCAAGAGAAACTATCACAAACCATTTTAATAGACTTAAATTTAACTTCCTAAGCTATACTATTACCAATTTTGATGCTGTTTTGTTCCTTATTTTTCCTTTAAGAAGTTAAATTGCTCTTTCTATAAGAAGTTTGTTTACACATAATAGAAACACAAAGCTATATAAAAAAACATTTATTGTGCTAAAAAAACAGTTAAATAACATTTATTAATGTATATAAGATAATATTCCTGCATTTCCAACTCGTGTATCAAACATTTTTCTTAAATACCTTCCAAAAAGAATTAACATAAAAATAGACTATTTCACGACATTTCTTATTTTATATAAGAAATGTTATATTTTGTTTATTGGAACATTAATTTAAAAGAAAATTGACCGTCTGAAAAAGAGAAAACTATTTTTGTGATTCTCCACAAAAAATAGGCCAATCTATGAAAAGCCGAAAACTGAAAAAAAAAAAGAAAACCATAATACTTGCAAGTTTAATAATATTAAGCTTAGCTTCCGTAGCCTTCACTGCATACTGCTATTCGATATATCAGGAATATTTAAAAAATAAAGACGATCATATAAATACCCTAAACTATTATAGCCACATAATAAACAAAAAAGCCTACCCCAGGATATATAAAAAAACACCCGTAAGTTATAAAAACTCTGACCTCTCTGATGATGCAATCTATACCGCAACTATAATTTACGACATAAATGGAAAGGAAATCGGCAAATTCTCAAAAGAAGACCGAAACATAATCAGCCTAAATAATGTATCCCCACACTTCATTAATGCGCTGATAAATACTGAAGATAGGCAGTTCTATAGCCATAACGGACTAGACTATAAAGCCATTGCATACGCAATGATACAAAATATTATAGCACGACGAATAGTAAGAGGTGGAAGCACTATAAGTCAACAACTTGCAAAAGTACTATTTACATCGGGCGAAAAAACAATAAAAAGAAAAATATATGAAATGTTTATTACAAAAGAACTAATAGAAGGAAGCTATGACAAAAATGATATACTCGAAATGTATGTCAACTACATATACTTCGGACACAATATAAACGGAGTAGAAGAAGCATCAAAACTATATTTTAACAAAAAAGCCAAGGATATTAACATAGCAGAAGCCGCATTCCTCGCAGGCATTATCGCAAATCCTTCGCTATACTCCCCTTTTAAAAAAAATACACAAACAAAAAATAGACACCTAACTATACTAAAAACTATGAGCAAAACAGGTATCATAAATGAAAAAATATATGTAAAATTACATAAAGAATTCTGGGAAAAACACAACTTCAAAAAAAGATTTAAACAACGAAAATATAAAGAAACAATAAATAACTCACCATATATAGTTGAAGAAGTTAAAAGACAAGTCGTGAAAAGCCTAATAGAACAAAAAATATTCACAAATGCTAATAAAGCATATAACTTCCTATATACCAGAGGACTAAGGATAACCACATATATAGATATTGACCTGCAAAAGAAAGCTCAAGAAATCATAAACAAACACATAAATGACTTTAGAAAAACCCTTAAAAAAAACAAAAACTTCCACAAATATGACCTAAGCAAAATACAAGCCGCTCTAATATCTATAAGCCCAAGTAATGGCGAAATTAAAAGCATTGTCGGTGGAGACGGATTTAGAAAAGATAACCAGTATAACAGAGCTCTACAGGCTTTAAGGCAGCCAGGCTCCGCATTCAAACCCATATTCTACGCAAGCGCCATAAATAATAAATACATAACTCCATACTCTATGATACTAGACAAATATGAGCCTATTCCGCTCAAATATAACAAAGTCTGGGAAGTAAACAATTATAACAACAAATACTCCAACAGAGATATTTCCGTTACAGAAGCCCTCAAAATATCAAGCAACCAAGTCGCAGCAAAACTTATGGCTGACATAGGTGTAAACACAACAAGACAAATCGTAAAAGATACTCTAAATCTAAGCAAAGAACAAAGCTATAGACGATACAAAGAAGAACAATATTCCGCAGTACTAGGAACAGTTTCTATGACCCCCATAGAGCTACTAAGGTTATATGCTATGCTCGCTAATGAAGGCATAAGTCACAAACCAAAGTTGATAAAAGAAATAAAAGATATTACAGGAAAACAAATAATATTGGATAAGCAAATAGAAAGTAAAAAACAAATAATCTCAAAAGAAGCTGCATACTTGACAACTGAAATGCTAAGACAGGTATTTGCCCCAGGGGGAACAGCCCACAATTTAAAAAATAAATACAATATCAACTTCGATATCGCAGGGAAAACAGGGACAAGCCAAAACTCAAGAGACCTTTGGCTTGCAGGGTTTACCCCAGAGCTTGCCACTGTCGTTTGGATCGGACACGACGCAAATAAACCATTAATCTCTAGCGGTGGGAAAATAGCAGGTCCCATCTTTGCAAGATTTATGCAGTACGCAAAACAAAAAATGTCCTTCTCAAGATTCGAAATAGATAAAAACTACGAACTTACAAGCGTTGAAATATGTCGAGAGTCAGGACAAATCGCAGACAAAACGAAATGTACAAACATAGACTATAACGCACAATTTATAAGCGGAACCGAACCGGGAGAATATTGCCAAATGAAACATATTCACAATCCATTTAAACAGCTACTCGGAATACCTGTCCAAACAAAAGAGGAAAAACACAAAGACAACAACATTGACAAACAAAAACAAGACCATAATGACATAAATGAGCTACTCGAAAATAAAACAAACTATATCAAAGAAATAAGTAAACATAGAGACCTTAATGATCTAAGCGAAAACTAAACAAAAAAACCGTAACTCACCAAATTATTGTGACTCACCACTTTAATAAAATATATTGTTTTCTTCCTGTGACGAACCACTTTTGATAAACAAAGATTTAACTTCCTAAGCCACGCTACCGCTAATTTCTAGGTTGTTTTGAACCCTTATCCTTCTTGATTCATAGGAAGCTAATTTTCTTTTCCCTTACTGTGAAGAAACTTCTTAATGGAAAAGGAAATTAACCTCTTAAAGAGAAAATAATTTCATATTAAAAGGAACGAGGCATAAAATAGCGTGGAAATTAGAAATAATACTGCCTGAGATGTTAAATTATATGCCCATTTAAGTGGTTTGCTACAAGAAAAAAATAAAAAATATACATAAAACTGTGATAAATACAAATCAAGATATGTATATATAGCGAAGACCAAAACAAGGAGAAAAATTATGGAACAAAATATATACAATAAACTTCAAAAGATAATCTCCATAATGTCAGAAAATAATAATGACAGCACATCTAATATCGAAAACAAAATACAACAAAACATAGGAATGTTAACACTAATAGACATAATGCCAGTAAATCAAAAAGAATTATGCAGAAAACTAATTATAAACTACCTAAAAACTCTATATGAAAAAAAAAGTAAACTACTCTACGGATACAAAAAGAAAGAAAACTTTAAACTCGTATCCTGTGGCGAACCACTTTAATAAAATATATTGCGGCGAACCGCTTTAAATAGACACACATTTAACTTCTTAAGCAATATTATTGCTAATTTCCATGCTGTTTTACGCCTTATTCCTCTTAGTTTGAAGGTATTCTTCCTAAGAAGTTGATTTCCCTTTTCCTCAAGGAGTTTGTTTACAGTATCCTAAAACAAAAACAGATAAACACACCACAAAATAAGACATAAAAAACTATAAACTATAAGCATTAAACTCTTAAAACGCTGTTCATACTTAAAATAACTCGATATGCCCTCGAATAAACCAATAAAAGGAATGAAAACTGAAACTACTAATAAAAATATTAACATATTCCTTGTCCAAACAGTAGTCCTTTCATCTGGTATATCGCAGTAAGAATCACTTCTACTCTCGTGACTATTCACATCAATACGCCATTTAAGAGAAGACAACACAACACCTATTATCAAAGTGAATACAATCCATCCCATTCCTATAACTACAAGTGCAGTCGAGGAATAACCACCATACGACTGCTGAAGCTCATTAAAAAAAGAAGCTCCTATAATAGCCACAAGTATGACAGGCACAAATACCCTTATACTAAAATCCCACCAATAACCAAGCTTGATAGTCGATAACTTATTTATATGATGACGAAGAACTGATATACGAAAAAACCAAGCAACAGCAACGCATTCTAAAAAACCTACAACAACTACACCGTAACTCGTAAGGAAATGATCAACTATATCTATCCAAAACAAACCAGAACCAGTTGTGAAAATTATACCACCTAAAAAACCACAAATAGATACGACGGTTACTACAACTTTCCTATCCCATAAAAACTTATCCACCAATGACGAAACAAAGGCTTCTATTATCGATATAGCCGAAGAAAATCCTGCAACAACTAAAGATAAAAAAAATAATACACCGAATAGAGTTGCCACAAACGGTGATAAACTTTCACTCATTACGCTAAGTGCCTTAGGATAAGCAATGAAAGCGAGACCTATTCCTTTATCAACTACCTCTGAAACCTCAACTCCACTGGACTTCGCCATAAAACCTAATACCGCAAATACTGCTATACCAGAAAATATAGCAAAACCACTATCAAGAAAAGCGGTAAGCAAAGCCGAACGAGTAATATTTGTCTTCTTAGGTAAATAACTCGCATAAGTAATCATTATACCAAAACCAAGACCAAGAGAAAAGAATACTTGACTGTACGCATCAAGCCATACCTTTGGAGAACTTAATTTCCCAAAATCAGGAATAAAATAAGCACTAAGACCGTCAGAAGCACCATCTAATGTAAAACTCCAAAATACGAGAATTAACATTAAAGACAATAAGAAAGGTATGAATATCTTATTCGCCAGCTCAAGACCACGAGTAACACCCCTATATATTATAAACCAACTAATTAACCATACTATAAAAAGACCAAATATTATATCAAATTGCAAAGAACCCAAATCAAAAGGACCACTCGTCTTCCCTAAAAAGTTCTCATAAAAAAACTTAGCCGTGTCAACACCCCAAGACAAATTAAACGCAAAACTAAAATAATTTATGCACCACGATATAATAACAGAATAATAAAGCTCTATTCCAAACATAATGAATACCATCGCCCACCAACCTACCCATTCCAACTTCTTATGATACTTCGCAAAAGCCAATGGCGTACTACCTACCCGTTCATGACCTATAACAAACTCTAATATGAGCAAAGGAATTCCCGCACTGAATAAAGCAACAAGATAGGGTATTAAAAAAGCACCCCCTCCATTCTCATACGCTATATACGAAAAACGCCATATATTACCAAGACCTATCGCAGAACCAAGAGCTGCCATAATAAAACCATAATTACTCTTCCATTGCTCACGACCAGCTGCCATATTAAAACTCCACAATTTCTAAACAATCAATTTGACTAAGCACTTTTTACAAAAAAGATATTAAATAGTTCTTTTCCTTAACAAGTTTGTTCACATCATCATAAAAAAAATATACAAACTATTTAAACTTTACAAATAAGTCAATCCGTAAAAAATGGAATAATAGGGTTAGATAGCTTGTAAACTGAAACCCTAAGATCCATTAATTCCTTAATTTGATCCTTGCTTAACTTCTTCACACCACCAAGAAGATGTGAATGTAGGATAATCTTTGCCGCATGTTCCATCTGCTCTAATTTAAAATACGCAGACCTCAAGTCATTACAGACTGTTAAACTCCCGTGCCTTTCAAGAATAAGAGCGTCCGTCTGCTCAATAGTATCCGCTATCGAACGAGCCAAAACTTCCGTAGAAGGAGCCAAATATCGAACAATTGGAATAGAACCTAAAGATACCGCAAGCTCCGGTATAATACCTTCAGAAAAATCTATAGATGCAAAATCTAAAGAAAGACAATACGGAGGATGTGCATGTACTATGGCTGAAACATCAGAACGAACCCCATATACAGAAAGGTGCATCTTAAGCTCCGATGTAGCACTCGCCCTACCAGATAACTTATTACCAAACAAATCAACTGTAACAAGATCCCTCATCTTTAAAAAACCCTTACATAAACCACTTGGAGTAGTAATAACAATATCTCCATATCTCACCGATACATTGCCATCTGTGCCTGCTATGAGACCTTTCTTATATAAGAGCCTAGATACAAAAACTATTTCTCTTTTTAACTTGATTATTTCTACACTTCTTAACATATTTTAGCCTGTAAACTCGAGTTTATTTATTAATAATGCTTAATAATTTAAGCCTTTTAAAATGAAAATAAGCACGAAAGTTGTTTTTTTTTTAAATATTGCTTGAAAATATTGTATTATTGTAATATACTATTTACATTTGTATTTATATTTTACTTCCGTTTGTTTAGGTGAGGCACCGTGGCACATACCAAATCTACTATTAAAAGAATAAGACAAAACGAAAAAAGAAGAATTAAAAATCGAGCTATACGCTCCAAAGTGAAAACCGCATTCAAAAAAATTGAATACGCTGTAAAAAACAACGAAAGTGAACATATAAACACTCTGTATAAAGACTATGTTTCAACCATAGATAAAGCCTGTAAAGTGGGAGTATACCACAAAAACTATGCAGGCCGTAAAAAGTCAGACATTATGAAACAGATTAATATTATGAACAAAGAAAAATAGGGGGATAGAAACTTGACTAAAATAGACATTGTGGAAGATATAAGCAAACAAGTAGATGTTTCAAAAAAAGATATTAGCACTATTGTTGATAAGTTCTTTTCGACCATTAAAGAAGGAATTGCTGACGAACAGCATATCGAGCTTAGAGGATTTGGAACTTTTGGTATAAAACACAGGAAAGCACGAGTTGCAAGAAACCCCAAGACAAACAAAGAAGTCTTTGTGCCTGAGCACAAAGTGCCATACTTCAAAGCAGGAAAAAATCTAAAAACCTTTTGCTACTCAGTTAAATAAGCTTAGTCAACAAGGATAAATACATTTCCCTTCTTTAAATTATCAAGTGTACTGGTGTGTAAGAACAGCTTCTTGCTGTCCTCTGCCCCTATAATGATGTCGTTGTGGTTTTCTCCTTTTATCTTGTCTGCTGTTGTGTATAGTGGATTTGCACCCACAATCTCAGCCTTGTAGAGCAGTAGAGAATCCTTTGTATACTGAACAAACTGTACTAAAGAACGACTGCCTATACCAAGTAGATTTTTGAAGTATATCTTACGACCCTCGCTGTCATAAACAGTCGGAAATAAGGACGGGCTTAGTTTTATACTACTCTCATTTGACTTGGACCTTATGTATAAACCTTCTACAACACTACTGTAGTAATTGTCATTTGGAAACAAAGATAAAAGCATATCCTTCTCTTCAAGAGTTAAAATACCCCTACATACCAAACGCTTCCTATCTCTATCGTAGTGCAATTTACCCTTTAACACATTTGGTAAAGATATGTCCTCAGGAAGAAATATAGATTGCTCATACACACTATTAACAAAATTATAAGAGCCTCTTAAATCAATTATCAAAGAAGTATATACAATATCCTCATAGGACATCTCTTCATACAGAGTTTTATCAACAACAAGCTCCTCTACATTATCATCAAGCCTATATATAAGATCCTCCACACTACCATTCCCATACAAAGAATACTTAACCGATACCATAACCCTATCAGAACCATCAAACACTATTGGCAATACCACAATGTTCTTCTCTATCTCAGTTAAGAAAAGCTCCCTAAAACTACCATTCTGTTCAAAATAATCACTAACAAAATTAAAGGAATCTACCCTAATAGATAGTATTATATCAAGAAGATTGGTCTTTGCTTTATGTATAAGTTCACTTCGTATCTCATCTCTAATACTAAACGAAGTAGATACACGCTTCAGCTTTTCCTTCGCCACCTCGCCAAGATCATCCTCCGTCGCAATACCTAAACAAAAACCTTTAGTCCAATTTATAATACCATTATCAAAACTCTCAACCTTTGAATCAGCATCACTCGAAAGATTGCCAATACCATCACTAATACTCGCATCCACACTCAAAGACATCAACAATATACAAAATAATAAAACAATAAAACGCATTATAACCCCTGCCGAAGCCTAAATATAAACTCCCTTAAAAGATCAACATCCTTCTTACCCACAGAACCCTCAACTCCTGATGAAACATCTACTCCATAAGGAACAACATCACTAACCACAAGACCTATATTAGACAGATTAAGACCACCTGCTAAGATAATCTTCCCATCAGAACCAACAAGCTCCTTTGCACGAATGGCATAACTCCAATCAAAAACCTTGCCAGAACCACCACCACCCGAAGAATAACTGTCAAGCAAAAAATACTTAAGACCCTTAAAAGAACTCAAAACAGAAAGTGAAGCAAATGAAGATACGGATATTGCTTTCATTATCGTAAGAGGACTAAATGAAAGACAGAAATCTTCATCCTCATCACCGTGAAACTGAACAGTATCAAAACTAAGCTCAGACAATATATACTCTATCTCATCTCTAGGCATATTCCTAACAACCAATACCTTACTAACAAAAGGAGGAATAACATCTAATATCTCCTTCGCTTTCTCAATGCTAATACGCCGTTTGCTCTCACACATAATAAAACCAAGCGCATCCGCACCAAAAGATACCGCAGAAAGAGCATCTTCTACATTCGTTATCCCACATATCTTACAGCGTATATAATTCACAGCCTTTTATCACTATCCCGCCTTAATAAAATAAATTATCTTCCCACGACTTCCCTATCGGTTTATAGAGACATTCTTTGATCGCTTTTTGTGGCGAACCACTTTTAATGGACAGATATGCAGACCTCTCAACAATGCTATTTACTAATTCCTATATATTTATACCCTGTTCTTATTAGTTTGAGTGGATTTTGCCCCTAAGAAGCTTCCTAATAATAGAATGATAAAAAGAAAAAGCTAAAATATAATCAAGAACCTAATACTATCTTCCTCTCCTTGTCTGTAAGTCCATATAAATCAAAGACCATTCCGTCTATCTGCCTGTCAGTCTCATCTATCTTATTTTTAATCTCTATTATCTCTTTTTTTGCACCCTCAAAATATTCCATAAGGTCTTGCTGTTTTGCATGAGAAAGTCGCTCTGCCTCTATGCTAAGCTTCTTAAGAAGAGAGAAGAAAGCTTTAAACTCTAGTTCATAGAACTTATCAAGCTTTTTTGATGACTTCTTCGGTGGGTAATTAGTCTTTATCACTTTTAAAAAGTTGTCTATTTTTGCTTGCAAATCTTTATTAAGAGAGAGCATCTTTTTGGCTCTCTTTATGAAAGGCTCTTGGTTTGATATTATAGCTTTTGCAATGGGTATACGACTAGTAACAGGGTTGTCAAAATGCATAGTTCTTATGGCTTTAGCATATATAAATCTGTATACAAACCAATTAAGTAAAACTGAATGTAAAATAAGCATAATAACTTTATTTGAAATATCTTCTCTAAAAACTATCTGATTTATAGTATCAAGGATATATAATTCTCCATTCTGTGGTATAGTAGATGTTATTTTGATATGATTAAATGGATTTTCTATATGAGCGATTATTTGTTGTACCAAAATAGAATTGTCTTTAATTATTGCTTTTCCATTGAAATCAATATTCTTCTTCAGAAAACCTTTAACACCTTTTATATAACACCTTTGAATATTACCGCCCCCTATAAATTGTATATCACCCCTCTCTGTTAAATACTTTTGAACACCATCACCTCTTTGATTTACTCCTATGTCGTTTAGAAAATGATTTTGTTTTAATAGCTTTAGTCCTATTTGGATTTCCTCTTTAGTGAGATCATTCAATATAAAATCAAATCTTTTACAATGACTCTTATCAATTGTTTCAACTAAACATATATCATTGTTATTCCGTTTATATGCTTTATAAGTTATACTAGACCGTATCCTTTGCAAGGTACAAATAACTTGCTCTAATTTTACCTCCTGCCAGACTTTCTTACAATCTACCAAGATATTAAGATAGGGCAAGAGTTCTTTTCTTAGATTACGCCAATTTGAAGCATAAATAAAAGGCTTGGGGATAATAAAACCACCTATCCCATCTGCTTGCAATAAATTAAGACTTTCTTTAATAAATAATTGTGCTGTATCTGTTGAACCTATATTATATTTTTTGCGAAGCCATTTTCTCTCTTCCTCGCTTAAATTAGCACCGTAAGGAGGATTGCCGACTATTACATCAAAACCTCCATTATCCATAATAGACTTAAACTCATCCGACCAGACAAAAGCCTTATCACCAGATACCGATACATCTTCTACTAAGCTATTACCACATCTTATATTATTACGCAAATCTGTAAGCTTCTTACCCTTCCTAGCCGTCTTAAGCCAGAGCGAAAGCTTTGTTATCTCTACGCTCTCCGCATTCAAATCTACTCCATAAATATTATTTTGTAAGATACTCCTAATATATTCATCTTGATCAAAGAACGCATCAGTATTAGGATCAGTATTAGAAATGGAAACAGTTTCTTCGACTATCCTCTTATTCTCAGAATATAAAAAATCAAAAACCTTAACCAAAAAAGCCCCACTACCACAAGCAGGGTCTAATATCTTCACATCGCTTAAAATATTCTGATAATCTCTAAGAACTTTAATATAATCTTTATCTTTAATCTTATTACGATTATCCCTATATTTATCCTCAATCTCCACCTTTTTCCCACGCAAATAGACGCCAAGTGAATTATTAACTATGTAATCAACTATATAATCAGGCGTATAATAAATACCATCTTGCTTTCTCTTCCCTTGCTTCCTATTTACCAAGCCTTTAAGCTCTTCAATATCACTTATAGACTGTTCAAAAATATGACCTAAGACATTAACCGTTAAGTCTTCCTCAAAATCATATTTACCAAGATCAGCAAACCCTCTGCAAATAGAGTTATTTACAACAAGACTGTCAAGTTCAGGATCTTCTTTAAACAACTCTCCATTATATCCCTCAGGAATATTATGCCTCTCGCTACCTTTATCTATAGCATTGAAAAAGTCTTTCATTTTATCCCAAACAGTTGCGAGGGTCTTGCCCGAATAATCAGTAACTTCTTTAACTTCTTTAAAGTTACCAGAAGGAAGTAAGCCCAAATCCTCACAAAAATGAATAAAAACTATTCTATCTATTATCTTTTGAGACTTTTCTATAACAAGATCAATTGGCTTAGACTCGTTATTCTTCTTAATATTTTCAATAAGTTTCTGCCTCAAGCCCTTATATTTGACATAAAAATCTTTAGTTATCTCTTCATATTGGATGTTTGTATTTTGAATTAGACGAGAGGTTTCGCTATCGCCTTCTCTAGCAATAAGATTATCTGCGGAAAGAAGACGATAGAACTTCTTAAGCTGGTAATGATTATCTTCAGAATTCACAAGATCGTCTAAAGTCCAAACTTCACAGCTTTGTAAGTTGTCTTTGAAGAGCCTGATCTCGTAAAAGTTGCTTGCAATAAAGAAGATACAGTTATTATAATGACCTTTATAATTATGAGCTTGTTCGGTAGGCGATAAGTTTCCCTTAGCTCTCTGAGCTTTATCTAAATCTGCCTTAGCATTTTTTACCTCACCGACAACTTGTACTTGCTTGGGATCGGGCTTCTTACCGCTAAAATAACCCAGTGCAAAATCAGGCTTTTGCCCGCCAGAAGAGGCTACCCTTACCTTTGGGCAAATTGTATAAGGGTCTTCTGGGAAACTGGCGTAGCCCAAAATATCAGTAAAGAAAGCATTATTAAATGCCTGTTCACATTGGGTCTCCGTCATCTCCTGTAATCGACTCTCTCTATATGCATTGTGCCACTTGCGAATAATTGCTAACTTCTTATCAAAATCAGGAATTGGATAATTCTTTAATTGTTTAATAAGTTCTTTATCTCTAATTAATTTCTGCATAGCTTATATCTTTCTAACTTAACATTGATAATTATTTTGTAAGAAAACTTCTTAAAGAAAATTAACTTCTTAAAGGAAAAACTCCCATCACGCTAATAAAAATAGGACAGAAATAAATAATAATTAGCTATTGTATAGCTTAAGAAGTTAAACACTAGATGCCCATTAAGAGTGGCTCGACACATTATTTCTATGAAACCCTTTACACAAAGCGGTTTATAAATTATCTTCTTTCCTTATAACTTAATACTAAAATGAAAAACTACATTCACAAATCTATACTAAGCGAAAAAATAAAAGAAATCCTACTACAAAACCAAACAAGCAAAATAAATAACAAAACTATCATCGATTGCACCACCGGCGAAGGCGGCCATAGCAAAATATTCCTATCCATAATCGAAAATAGTACACTAATACTCATCGATAGAGACAAAGATATTCTGAATATCGCAAAACAAAGATTAATACCAACAAATAATAACAAACTCATATTCCAAAACAAAAACTTCTCCGAATTACAAACAATAAACGAAGATAACAATATAAAAAAACCTGACCTAATATTCTATGACCTCGGTATATCTATGTACCATTACAAAATTAGCAATAGAGGGTTTAGCTTCCTGGACAACTCTAAACTTGATATGAGGCTTGACAAAAACGATACCATATCCGCATACGAAATCATAAACTCATTCAAAAAAGAAGAAATTAGGGAAATACTACTCACATTTGGAGAAGAATACAAAGCAGGAAAAATTGCCAACAAAATAATCATCGAAAGAAAAAGAAAAAAAATAGAATATACAAACGAACTCGCAAATATTATAAGCAGAACAAAAAATGAAAAACCATACAAAAGAAATAAAATACACCCCGCAACAAAAACATTTCAAGCACTTAGAATATTCGTAAATAAAGAGCTATATCATATTGCAAAAAGCCTAATAGATGCCATATACCTACTCGATAAAGGTGGACAAATCGCAGTGATAACATTTCACTCCATTGAAGATAGATTGGTAAAAAGAATATTCAAATATTTTGAGCAAAGATGTGTCTGCCCCATAAATCAACCCATATGTAACTGCCTTGGAGAGCCAATCTTAAAGAGCTTAAGCAAAAAACCTATCACACCAAACAACAGCGAACAAGAAAATAACCCCTCTTCCAGAAGCTCTAAACTTAGAATTGTGGAGAAAATATATGAAAAAAAGAACTTGGACAAACAAAAGAAAATCAAACAAGAAGAACTATATAAAAGAGCAAAGAAAATATTTTACTCTACAAATAAGCTTAATTATTCTGCTACTTACTAGCCTTGTTTCATTTGTGATGTGGCAAAATATAGAAGGACTAAACCTAAATAAAAAACTTAAACAACTTACAAAACAATCACTCAAATTACAAAATATATACTATAAAAAACTAATCAAATATGAAAAACTACGCTCTGGGAAGGAAATAAAGAGAAAAGCTATGAAGCTTCTTAAAATGACTCCGACAAAAAGAAAAGACTTCTTATCACTCGGGATAAAAGATAAAGAAGGACTTATTAAAGAGCTAAACAAAAATAAATCTAAGGAAAAATAGTGCAAAGTAAAACCTTAAACAACCTGCTCAAACACCTAACGACATATTCACAGAACAATTACCTATCACAAAAAAAACCTGACGCCTTAATAGAAGGTATAGAGAACAACTCAAAAAAAGTAAAGGAAAACTTTATCTTCGTTGCCATAGAAGGACACAGCACAGATGGCCACACTTTTATTCCCTCCGCTATAGCAAATGGGGCGGTTTGCATTGTAATTGAAGAAAGCAGGCTCAAAGAAATAACCAAAGAAATAAAAGATAAGCAAGTTTGTATTATAGCATTCAAAAATACAAGAATTGCCCTTGCCATACTTGCAAAACACTTTTATGACAAGCCTTCAGAAAAACTAAAACTAATAGGCATTACAGGAACAAACGGAAAAACAACTATAAGCTATATGCTAAAACATATAATAGAAGCAAATAAACAAAAGACGGGATTAATAGGAACAATATCTAACTATATAGGGAATAAAAAGATACCCTCTGATGTAACAACGCCTGATAGCTTATATATAAACAAAACCTTACAGAAAATGTTAAAGGAGGGGATTAAATACTGCATTATGGAAGTTTCTTCACACGCTCTCGTACAGGATAGAGCTTTTGGACTTGCCTTTGATGTCATTATACTTAGCAATATTACAGAAGACCACTTTGATTATCACAATAATATGAATGAATACTTTAATGCTAAGCTCCTTGTCTTCGACCTTTTGGCAAAAAGCTCGAAAGAAAATACAATCGCTATAATACACGATGCTATTTACAAGAAATCCGATATTATATCCAAGATTGAGGAGCTTAATCTTCCATACTTGAGCTACGGTATTTCCAATGATGCCTCTTACAGAGCTTTTGATATAGAATGTAGGTTTTCCGATGGGAAGTTTTCAGTTTCCAATAAAGAAAAAAATAGAGAAGCTAGTATGGACAATGGACTTGTTGCCAAAGATATAGAAATACCTTTATCTGGAAGATTTAATATACTAAACGCACTTGCAAGTTTTATCTGTGCAGATTTCTTTGGAATTGAGTTAAATGTTATTAGAACGGGATTTAAATCGGTGTATGTACCGGGTCGATTTGAAGTAATAAGGGGGCAAGCTGGCTCTTATATAATTATTGACTATGCCCATACAGATGACGCCCTTAAGAATGTTCTAACATCGATAAGAGAACTACAATTTAATAGAGTTATATGTGTATTTGGCTGTGGTGGCAATAGAGATAAAACAAAAAGACCACTTATGGGCGAGGTGAGTGCAAAGCTTAGCGATCTCTCCATAATAACAAGTGATAACCCTAGAAAAGAAGAGCCAAACGCCATTATAGAAGACATTATTGTTGGCTTTGATAAGGTAGAAGGAGCAAAATACATAAAGATAACCTCTAGATATGACGCTATCAAAGAAGCTATTAAAAGAGCCTACAGTAACGACGCCGTTCTCATTGCAGGAAAAGGGCACGAAGACTATCAAATATTATCTGATAAAACTATACACTTTAGCGATAAAGAAGTTGTTATGGAACTTCTAAAACCTTAATAAAAAAAAACTGTCCCTACCCACGGTGAAAACAAACTTATTAAGGGAAAAGGAAATTAACTTCTTAAAGGAAAAAATACCTTCAAACTAATAGGGACAAGGCGTAAAACAGCGTGGAAATTAGCAACAGAACAAGATTAAGAAGTTAAATATATCTCTATTTAAAGTGCTTCGCCACACAAAGCCTTCATATATTATACCCATCTTTCGATAAAATAGCTGTAATAAAACTTCCTAAGGAAATTGTAAACAAGCCTCTTGAGGCTATCGCAAATTAACTTCTTAAAGGCAAAATGCCTTTAAATTAAGAGGAATGAGGCACACAACCGCTCAGAAACTAAAAATGTATGACTAAGCAATTATATCTGCATTTATCAAAAGTGGTGAGCCACAATAATAATTAAGAGGAATGAGGCACAAAACCGCTTAGAAACTAAAAATGTATGACTAAGCAGTTATATCTGCATTTATCAAAAGTGGTGAGCCACAATAATAATTAAGAGGAATGAGGCACACAACCGCTTAGAAGCTAAAAATGTATGACTAAGCAGTTATATCTGCATTTATCAAAAGTGGTGAGCCACAATAATAATGGAACCCTTATCTATATATGACATCGCCCTTTTTACAAGAGCCGAAATAATTAGCTCTGCTAAGACCAATATTTATATAAGCAGGATTTCTACCGACACAAGGGATATAAATGGAGGTGAGCTGTTTTTAGCCCTGATCGGAGAACACTTTGACGGTCATAATTTCATAAAGACTGCTATCTCAAAAGGGATAGCGGCTCTTATAGTATCCGAGAGAACTTGGAAGACCCTAGTCTTGCCTCCTAGAGCTTGTGAAGGAATATGGGTTCTCGGGGTAAAGGACACTCTGGTGGCATATCAAGATATTGCTCGTTCTTACCTCGAAAGGCTTCCAGTAAAGAAAATAGCTATTACAGGGACAAGCGGAAAAACAAGTACGAAAGAACTAATAAACTCCATACTATCCATTCGCTACAATACAATATCCAGCGAAGGAAACTTTAACAACCAGATAGGCGTACCAAAAACGGTACTCAACATTGAAAGAAAGCATTCTGTCGCAGTTATAGAGCTTGCCAGCGGCAAGAAAGGAGACATAAAGAAGCTCTCATATATAGTTAAACCTGATTATGCTGTCATAACGAATGTGGGGCTTGCACACAGCGAGTTTATAGGAGACACTACAGATGACATTGCAAATGAGAAGAAAGACATCTTTGCTTTCTTAAATACAAGTGAGAGCAGAATAGATAAGGAGACAGATAAGAAAGAAGGAAAAGCTATTTTGGATGCCGATGGAGAATACTTTGCTTTTCTGTCTAAAGGTATTAATAATGCCCTGTCTTTTTCTTTTAAAAAGCGTCCTTTATTTACAATTAAGAAGGACTTAGGAATAGATGGTTTCATCCTAGATTATGATAATGAGGAATGTCATTTTAAAGTAGCGGGAGAGCATAACCTGCTTAATTTACACTTTGCAATTGTAATAGCAAAGGAACTTGGTCTTTCTTCTGAAGAAATTGCAAAGGGTATCAACGAAGCAAATCCAAGTTCTATGAGGGGAGAGATAAAAAGAGGCAAGTATATTGTCATAAATGACTGCTATAATGCAAATCCTGTATCTATGAGAGCGGGACTTAAGTTTTTATCCTCGCTTAAAAAGAAGTCTTCTGTAAGAAGCTTTGCCATACTTGGAGATATGCTTGAACTTGGCAAGCAAAGTAATAAATATCATAGTGAGCTTGGTTTTTTCTTTGCAGACCTTCGTAGTATTGATTATCTTATTACTTTTGGTTCTCTTGCTAAGTTTATAGGGGAAGCTGCGATTGAAAGTGGATATAGTAAAAATAGAGTCTTCATCTTTATGGATAAGAAAGGACTTTATCTCGAACTAAAGTCTCTTTTAAAAGATGGGGACATTGTATATTTTAAAGCTTCAAGGGCGTTATACTTAGAGGAGATTGCGGCTAAAATCATTTAAGCAATAACAGGTTAACAATGGCATACGAGTTTTTTTACAAATACCTTTTCCCCCTTTTAGAGGATACCGACCTATCTTTTCTTAGAATATTCCAATATATAACATTTCGTTCTATGTATGCGTCTATTAGTGCTTTAACCTTATCTTTAATAATAGCTCCTTATCTTATAAGCTATCTTAGATCAAAGAAAGCAGACCAACCGATTAGGGATGATGGTCCTAAAACTCATATAGGCAAGGAAGGCACGCCTACGATGGGCGGTATTTTGATTGTTACGGTAATAGTATTATCAACTATATTTTGGGGTCGTCTTGATTTTGCTTATATATGGCTTTTATTATTTGTTAGTATTGCTTTTGCTCTAGTAGGCTTTTTAGATGATTATAAGAAACTACTCTTAAAGAATGCTAAAGGTCTTTTGGGAAAACACAAGTTTATTTTACAATTTGTAATATCATTTTTTGTAATAGTGTTTATATCAGAATATACTTTATATGAAGCAGTGGAGGACTTACCTAATTATATTAAGGTATATATGTCTGACGGTAACAAGCTCTCTTTTGATATGCTTACTTATTATGCTAGTGATGCTATTTTCCCTATGTATGTTCCATTTGTAGATAATTTTTTAGTAGACCTTGTTTTTTATTCGTTTTATTTTCACCTTTCTTTTTTTGATTTGCCGGTTGTAATTCCTTATATATACTTTGCCTTTGGAATATTTATAATAATGGCATCATCCAATTCGGTAAACTTAACAGATGGTTTAGATGGTCTTGCAATAGGGCTTGTAATTTTTGTAGGAATTACATTTGTTATATTATCTTATGTATCAGGTAATATTAAAGTAACAGAATACTTAAATATAGCCTTTATAAGGCAGGCAGGGGAGCTTGCAGTATTTTGTTCTGCTTTTGTTGGGGCTTGCATAGGTTTTCTATGGTATAATAGCCATCCTGCAGAAGTTTTTATGGGAGACACGGGTTCTCTTTCTCTGGGTGCGGTTATAGGGACTATTGCGATTCTCTTAAAGAAGGAGTTCTTGCTTATTATTGTTGGGGGTATATTTGTTGTGGAGGCGTTATCAGTAATAATACAAGTTTTCTTCTACAAATGGAAAGGTAAACGAGTCTTTAAGATGGCACCAATACACCATCATTTTGAGCTTAGCGGTTGGCATGAGTCTAAAATAATAATTAGGTTTTGGATTATAGGTGCGGCTCTTGCTTTAATAAGTTTATCGAGTTTAAAGCTCCAGTAGATGGCATTGTAAACAGGACTTCTTAAGTAAAAAGAAAATTAACTTCCTAAAGAAGAAATACCCTCAAACTAAGAAAAATAAGGTCTAAAACCTTATAGGAAACAATAAACAGTGTCCTTAAGAAGTAAATATATATTTTATTAAGGTGGCGAGCCACATGTATCTAAGTAATATAGCAATAGAAGAGAATACTTTTCTTAAGTATAGGTTTTACAAGCTTAGTCTTCGTGATAAGAAGATTGCTGAGCATGCAAAGCCTGGTCAATTTCTTCATATAAAGAGCAATCTACCTATTTTTGATCCTTTGCTTAGGCGTCCTTTTAGCATTTACGATATAGTTGATGATAGAGTAGATATACTATATGAGACTATTGGCAGGGGTACTGAGCTTTTATCAAAGGAACCTAGGGGCAGTCACCTGAGTGTGCTTGGTCCTCTTGGTACTTCTTTTAATTTCGCCACAGATAAGAAGCCCTTATTAATAGGCGGAGGTATAGGAATAGCTCCACTTTTATTTCTGGCAAGGGTTTTAAAAGAGGAGAGGGGTATTACTAGCAAGGTGATATTGGGTTTCAGGTCTAAATATGACGAAATAGGGCTTAGTGATTTTAATAGTCTTGGTATAGAACCGTTGGTAGTTACGGATGATGGTTCTTTGGGCAGTAGCGGTTATGTTACGGATTACATAAGTCCAAAATCAACTTATAAGGTATTTGCTTGTGGTCCAATGCCTATGCTTGCGGTTATTTCTTCATTATGTATAGACGCCGATGTAGAGTGTGAGTTATCTGTTCATAGTGTTATGGGTTGCGGAATAGGTCTTTGTCTTGGCTGTGTTCTACCTTCCCGTTCTGTGTATAGCAGGGTATGTAGTGAGGGTCCAGTTTTTTCCTCTTTGGACATTATATTTTGATTTTATCATTCGCTAATTGTCAAAGAATCTTAAGAAGTTTGCTTACAATAAAGCCTTCTTATCTTCGCATTTAGTTTGCAAGTAGGGCACGATTATTTCTGACAAAGTCTTTATATATGGTTTTGTTTAGCGTAAGGTGTTCTTTTTTTTGAAATTTGGGGTCTTTTAGTACAAGTTCAAATGCGTCTTCTCTTGCTACATTGAGTATATCTTCGTCTTCGATGAGACTTGCAAACCTAAGGGAATTAATACCTGATTGTTTAGTTCCGAGGAATTCCCCAGTTCCTCTAATTTTGAGGTCTTCCTCAGCAAGTATAAAGCCATCATTGTGTTCAAGCAATGCTTTTAGTCTTCTTTTTGCGTCATTTGATAGTTTATCTTTGACGGCAAAAAAGCAATATGAGTTATGTTGTCCTCGTCCAATTCTTCCTCTTAGCTGATGCAGTTGTGAGAGTCCAAATCTGTTAGCATCTTCTATAACCATAAATCTAGCATTTGGAATATCTATTCCAACCTCTATAACGGTGGTGGCAACGAGTAGGTCATATTCTTGCTTGTGAAATTTGTTCATAGTCTTTTCTTTTTCTGTGTTTGTTAGTTTGCTGTGTATAATGGAGCTTCGTCTTTGTGGTAGATATTTATTTTTAATATCCTTGAGCGTAGAAAGTGCAGAACTTATATCTATTGTTTCTGAGTCTTCGATGGAGGGGCAAACAATGAACCCTTGTCCACCTTTCTGTATTTCTTTATCGATAAGGTCGTACATTTTCTGTCTTTTACTTTCGCTGAATACGAAGTAGCTTTTGATGGATGCATTTCTTTTAGGTTTTTCTTTTATGGTAGAGAGTTCGAGTTCTCCATATACGGTTAATGAAAGGCTTCTTGGTATGGGGGTTGCAGTCATAAGCAATATATCAACACAGTCGCCTTTGCTAACAAGTTTTGCCCGTTCGAAGACACCAAACTTATGCTGCTCATCTATCACGACAAATGCAAGATTTTTATATATAGCGTCTTTACCAAAGAGGGACTGGGTACCAATAATGATATTGGCTCTTCCCTCTTTTATATCTTTTAGAGTTTGTCTTTTTTCTTTTGTTTTGAGGCTTGCCGTTAATAGGCTAATATTTAAAGATAAGTCTTTCGTAAGTTTTTTTATGTTTTGGTAATGTTGTTTTGCGAGTATTTCAGTGGGTGCCATAAGAGCCGCTTGTTTTCCATTTTCAACAGTTACAAGCATAGATATAATTGCAACAATAGTCTTTCCACATCCAACATCTCCTTGTATCATTCTGTGCATTGGAAATGACGAATATATGTCTCGTTTTATTTCTGCCAGTGCCCGGATTTGGTCTTTTGTTAGTTTAAAGCTTAACGAGTTAATTAGCTCATCTTTAAGCTTTAGCTTTCTTTTCTTGTATCTCTCTTTTTTATGGCTTGTGAAATAATACTTCTTTAATCCTACATTGCATTCAAGCTCAAAAAGCTCGTAATACTTCATTCTATAGAATGCCTTTTCAAGCCGTTCAAAGTCTGAGGGAAAATGTATTTCATTAAATGCCTGCCCCTTCGACATCAGTTTATGCTTATCTATAAGATAGTCTGGCAATGTTTCTATAATATCGATTCCCTGTAGAGCTTCGTATATTACTTTACGGACAAAGTTTTGTGTGAGGCCCTCTGTTAACGGGTATATCGGTACTATCCTCTGTGCAGAAAGCAACTCACTATTATACTCCATATATTCAAAATTAGACGATTGCAGCTCCCCATACTTGTATTGGAAATTACCTATAATTATAAACTCATCCCCAATATCCATAATGTCTTTTAAAAACTCTCTATTGTAACAAAGCAAACTTGCAGTTAGAACACCATCGTATAAAACTATCTTGAGTACTTTCCTACCAGAAAAGTATAAGTATTTGTGTTCCACCACCTCGGCAAGAACTGGTAGTTTTATTTTGCTATCATCTTCGTCCAATGATAAAAAGTCTTTGAAAAAATATAATTCAGTCCTATCTTCATATCGAATAGGAAAATGACTTATAAGATCAGTTAATTTGTATATATTTAGCCTCGAGAGGGATTCAAGCTTACTTTCCCCTATACCACTAAGTTCATATAATTTCATATAACAAACTTCTTGAAAACAAAAACTCTATCTTAAAAATATAAGAATACTTTGTCAGAAAACTTCTTAACAAATTGCAAACAAACTTCTTAAATGCAATTGGAGGAAACAAAGGATACTATACCTTGTAAAGATTATATATACCTATATATTCCTCTACAACTTTTGGTAATAAATATTTTATTGACCTCTTCTCTTTTATTCTTGCCCTTATCATAGAGGAACTTACAGAAAAAGACACATTTCCTATAGTGCTTATGAAGGGAAATTGCTCCAAAAATAAATCACCTTTAAACTTATCCCTATCTGCAACAAGAAAATAAACCTTTTTAACAAGTTCTTTATAAGATTTCCAAGTTTCTATCTTGGGCATTAAATCCGCACCAACTATAAGAGCTATCCTATCCTCTATATTTAATCTCTCATATAATGAGTTTATGGTGTCTATCGTATATGAGTTACCACCCCTCTTTATCTCTATATCACTCAATTTAAAATATGGATTATCACTTATCGCTAACTTTAACATATTAAGCCTATGCTCGGAGCTAGCAAACGACTTAGAACCCTTATGGGGAGACAAAAAAGCAGGAATAAAATATACATAGTCTAAAGCTAATCTCTCCCTTGCCTCCTCCGCAAGCAAAAGATGTCCATTATGTATCGGATCAAAAGAACCACCCAAAATTGCTATATTCATTGCTAATTTCGTATCTGACCATTACCAAAAATAGCAAACTTTGTCGTAGTCAACTCCTTTAAAGCCATAGGCCCCCTTGCATGTAACTTATTAGTACTTATGCCTATCTCTGCACCCAAGCCAAACATCTGACCATCTGTAAAACGAGTTGACGCATTCGCATACACCGAAGACGAATCTACTTCATAGATAAAACGCCTCGCTAAACTGTAACTCTCCGTTATTATAGCATCAGAATGTGAAGAACCATACTTATTTATAAATGATAACGCCTCATCGTAAGAAGAAATTATCTTAACCGATAAAATAAAATCAAGATATTCCGTATAATAATCTTCTTCCGTTGAAGGCTTAACATCACTATTAATATCACTACTAATATTACAACCCCTTAACTCAACCCCTTTTTCTATGAGTTTGTCAAAAAGCTCTCCTGTGTAAGGATAGTCCTTGTGAATAATGAGATTCTCTATGGCATTGCATACACCAGGCCTTTGAGTCTTCGCATTCAATGCTATATTAGCTGCCATATCAGGCTTTGCATCTTTGTGTATATACAAATTACACACCCCTTTATCGTGCTTTATAACAGGTATATTAGAATTATCAACTACCGTTTGTATCAAAGAATCTCCACCCCTTGGTATTATAAGGTCTACATAATCCTTCATCTTAAGCAATTTCATAACTGCATCTCTATCAACCGTATCGATAAAGTTCACAGCATCCTCTGGTATAGCCGTCTCACTAAGAGCCTCCTTTATAATCAAAACAAGAGCTGAATTAGAATGTATGCTTTCACTCCCACCACGCAATATTGTAACATTAGAGGACTTTAAACACAAAGAAGCCGCCTCAGTTGTAACATTAGGCCTTGACTCATATATAATGCCGATAACACCTATAGGAACACGCATTCTCGCTATATCAAGACCATCTACACCTCTTACCTGATTTATTATCTCAAATACTGGGTCAGTTAAAGCAGCAACCTCTCTTAAACTTTGGACAATATTTGCAATTCTATCCTCCGTTAAATTAAGGCGATCAAGCATAGCTGTGGATAAACCCTTCTCCTTAGCCGCCTTTAAATCCTTAGCATTCTCTTCCATTATCCACTCCGACTTAACAGATACAAGCTCTGCCATCTTTAACAATGCTCTATTCTTCTCCTCTGTGGGTATGGAAGCCATAATGTTCCTAGCCGCTTTTGCCTTTTCGCAGATCTCTTTTACATAGTTTTCTATCATATAAATAACTCTCTTTACACTAATTGTGGCGAACCACTTTAAATAGATATCTAGTCTTTAACTTCTTAAGCAATATTATTGCTAATTTCCGCAAGGTTTTGTCTCCTATCCTTCTTAATTTGAAGGTATTGCCCCTTTAAGTAGTTAATCTTCTTTTTCCTTAAGAAGCTGCCAATCACAATACTGTAAACAAACTTCCTAGGAACAAAGAAAATCAACTTCTTAAAGGAACAATACTTTAGCATTAATAAGAATAAGGCGTAAAACCTTATATATAATGAGAAACAGTACTCTTAAGAAGTGAATATATATTTTATTAAAGTGGTTCGCCACACAATACTCTTATAAATTATACAAACTATGAGAGAAAATTGTATTACATAAATTAGGATAAATAAAAAAGAATGATTTTTAAGAAAAAAAAAGAAGGAAAGTAGAGGAGGAATTAGTAATGCAAAATTAATGAGACAAAATGTGAAAAAAAACCACTCAATACAGAGAATAGAAAACTTATTAAATAAACAAAAGCCCTTTCTAAGAAAAACAAACCTCTGCCTGATCTGAAAAAGTAGTAAAACAAGGTACGAATAAAACGACAAAACGGCATCACTTAGGGCGTTAGGACAGGGGAAACATCTTCGTCGTCTGGCTCGCCGCTTTTACTTAAGATATGTTTGTTCCCTTAGCTACATTAGCTATCGGCTTCTATGTTATTTTATACCTTGTCATTTTAAATCTGAGGGTTTCTCCCACCAAAAAACTAATTTGCCCTCTCCTTAAAAGGTTTTCTAACATTCTGTCCTAGGATAACATATCACAACTACCTTCAAAGAGAGATTTATCTGCGATCTTTAGTTTATGAGTTTTAATATTACCATACAGCCTAGCTGTGTCAAGGAGTTCCACCTTCTGTTTAGCTTCAATATCAGCCCTGACAACTCCACCTATTATAATATTGCCAACACACAGCTTGCCCTCAACAAAGGCCTCCTTGTCAACAAACAATAAACCTGATGTATGTATCTCACCCTTAAATTTACCTTGTATCCTCAAAACAGGAATAGCAAAACTAAGTACACCTTCAAAATCCGTGTCCGGACCAAGATTTGCCCCTATATCTAGATAATCATAATCGTGCATACTCTATCCTTATTCCGATCCACCGCTTTTAACAAACATATTAAATAGTCTCTTAAAATTCTACTTATAGATATTACAATATTTATTTTGTCTTAGCTACAAAGACACCGTCCCAATCAGATGGAGGTGGCTCCTTTATATAAAGCTCACAACGCTCCACATAAAGAAGAGAAACTGTATCACCAGGAACAACTTTCAGCACATCCCTAAAGTACTCCAGGGCTTGACTAAAATTACCCTTCTTATACTCAGAAAGAGCCTTGTTATAAACATCCAAACTCTCCATCTTAGCACTAGTCAAACTACTAACTTTAATCATATTAACTCTCTTTACACATAGTATATGCTCCCATAAAAAGGAGCATATACTATGGTTCTAGCTAACTATAGCTATAACATCGTCCATTTTAACAATTAAATGCTCTTTGTCCCCTACCTTAATCTGCGTCCCCGCATACTTGTCGTATATAACCTTATCATTAACTTTAACAGTTATTTCATCTGAACTACCTACCG
Source organism: Nereis procera (assembly GCA_032360585.1). NCBI lineage: Eukaryota > Metazoa > Annelida > Polychaeta > Phyllodocida > Nereididae > Nereis > Nereis procera. Next base: position 31,493 of record JAUOBU010382107.1, on the reverse strand, counting down.
CTACAACAGTTCCTTCTTGAGTTTTTTCCTGAGCTGAGGGTGGTATATATATACCGCCTGCAGATTGTTCTTCCTGAAACATTTCTCTTAAAAGTACTCGATTCCCTAAAGGTTGAATTTTCATATTTACTTGTCCTCCACAAGGTTGAATATCTTTTTTAATGGGTAAGAATATAAGAAATTATAATAAAAACTAAGTAAAAGTCAAGTTTGTTTATGCAAGGCTAGAACAAGAAAAGAAACTATAAAATAAGTTGTAAGAAAAACTAACAAAGGTGCATAAATAAAACAATAAATCTTTTTTAGTTAAAAAGCTTCTCAAATAAAAAAAGCATTCACTCTGTGGCTCGCCACTTTAAATGGACACATATTTAGCTTCTTAGGCAATAATATTGCTAATTTCTGCGAGGTTCTGTATCTGTATTCTTCCTAATCTAAGGGTATTTTCCCTTTAAGAAGTTAATTGTCTTTTTACTTAAGAAGTTTGTTTACATCACTCTATTAAGAATGCAAAATTATAAATAAACAAATATATCTACTAAGCAAACTGCTTAAGGAAAAATACCCCCATCTCCAAGAAGAACAGTGCACAAAACCTCATAGATAGTACCCTTAAGAAGTAAATATATATATTCTTTTTAAAGTGGTGAGCCACAATATATTGCCATAAATCTTATGCTATACCCTAGGGCGATCTGGGTCTATTTCTTTGCCATTGCCTCCAATTAGGAAAGAACTATCATAAGCGTCTATCTCCACAGATTCATCTGTTTTAAATAGATCACTTAGTTCTTTAAGCTTCGTAACAACTTTTTCGTTTATCCTACTATAGTCTGAAAGATTGTCTACATTCTTTACGATAGCCTTCGAAGATATTAACTGTTCTTGTAGGGACTGTGTAATATTATCAGCATATTCCTGTACCTCATTTACCGCGTTGATAATGCTCTCCGCCTTCTCCCTGCCTAACTCTGTATTTTGCCTCACCCTCTCACTCGATAAATTGAGCTCATCTATAAAGTCTAGTATCTCATCTGTTTCCTCTTTCGTCTCGTCTATACCAGTACTAATCTCATTTATAAAACTTGTAGTTGATGCAGTTTCCTCAAGAATAGTTTGTAGAGCACTATATGAATTATCAGAAAGACCAACACTTACTTGCACTTTTTCCACTGTGCCTTTGATAAGTTCAACAATCTCATTCGATGCATCACCGCTATGCTCTGCAAGCTTCCTCACTTCGTCAGCCACAACTGCAAAACCCTTCCCATATTCTTTAGCATGAGCCGCTTCTATTGCAGCGTTCATTGCAAGTAGGTTTGTCTGCTCTGATATAGCGCTAATAATATTAACTATCTCATTAATCTTAACAGAGTCCTCTTGTATCTCGTTTATACTTTGTACGGTCTTTGTAACTGCCTTTCCTCCATTCTTTGCCAATCTAAGCAGTTGATTTGCCGCTTCGTGGACTTTCTTAGATTTACTTGCAAGATTTTGAAACTGCTTCACCATATACTTTGCAGTATAACTAGTGGTACTTATAACTGTACGCTGATCATCAACGCTATCTGCAATCGCTTTCATAAGATTAACTATTTCCTTTATGGCGGCTACAGTATGTAAAACATTACTTGTTTGTGCTTCCGTATTCTTCTCTATATCCTCCGTCTCTTTCAAAATATTATTAACATTCGTAGAACTAATAGTTGCAACCTGCAATATACTATGACTTGAATCCTGTACTCTAGTTATTTCACTCTTGAGATTACCCATTAAGTCCTTTATTTTAGCCACAAAAGTATTAAAACCCTTACCAAGCATACCAAGAGTATCCTCTGAATCCTCAGGAACAGTTAAAGTAAGATCACCTTCTGCCTTATTAAGCTCCTCTATAATCCGAATAAACCTAAAAATATTATTACGAACATAAGCAAGCAAAACAATAACACTAACTACAGCCAGAACACCAAATAGAATGATAGAAGTAAACAAAACTATATTTACATTACCCAAAACTATACCTAATAGCCCCACTAACAAATTCAAAAGCGTTTGCAGTTCTGCTACCGAAGCAGATTCCAGACGGCTAATACTACCCTCAAGGGATAACAGGAAAAAAGCAATATTTTGCTCTTCTTTCAGATACTTCCATTGAATCTCTTCAATCTTCTTAGACTTTTTAACTATTTCCTCTACCTTAGTAGATATATCTGCAATCTTATTATAGGGAAGTAATAACAAAGCTAAGGCAGAATTCTTTACTTTTGAAAATTGAGCCTCTAATTCATTTGCCTGAAATTGAACTCCTGATAAACTCGCAATCAATGGCTGTATCTGCTCTAAAGCATCTACTTCCCCACCTTCAGAAAAGTTTCCATCCACTCTCAAATAGTGTATATCGTACTTGACTTCTAACAGAAAGGAATCAAGCCTTTGAGTTGATTCGAAAACATTCCTAATTTCAGTCTTTAATTCATCTATGGAATTAAGATAAATAAAACCACCAATTCCAATAAATAATATAACTATAACGAAGGATACTGAAACTTGAAACTTAGCTCTAAGAGTTAGCCTCTTTAATAATTTTTGAAGCATTTTCCCAAACCCTCTTGACTTTGTCCTTAAGAAAAGATATTATAATGCAAACTCAAAATAGAGACTTACGACACAATCCAGATGTGTTCGTGGCTCGTCACTTTCAAAGAATATCGGCACAACTTTTTAATTATACTTATATATATTTTTGCTGTTACTACTTTGTTTTAAAGTTTAGTCTTTTGCACGAAGGAGCTTTTTGCTCTTTAAGGAGTTTTTTTTTAAAAAAAAAGTAAGATGAAGAACAGCTTTCTCCACACCTTCCTTAAAAGATATTCAAAAAAGACAAAAAAGTTGTAAAAAAAACTTCATAAGGAAAAGGAAAAAACACCTTCAGCAAAAAGAATGATGTAAACAAACTTCTTAAGAGAAAAGGAAATTAACTGCTTAAAGGGAAAATACCCCCAAATTAGGAAGAATAGGAAACAAAACCTCGCAGAAATTAACAATAATATTGCTTAAAAATACATATATGTCTATTTAAAGTGGTTCGCCACAGAATGAGGCAGAAAACCATTATAGAGAAAAAGAAATAACATCCTTAAAAGGTAAATGTATATACTTTATTAAAGCGGTCAGCCACAAAAAGTATAAGAAGTTGTGAACAACCTTTTTAAGGGGAAAGAAAATTATCTTCTTAAAGGAAAAATACTTTCAGCAAGAAGAATAATTCGTAAAACGGCGTGAAAATTAGCAATAATATTATTTAAGAAGTTAAATATATCTCTATTTAGAGTGGATTGCCACAAGAAGTTATAAAGAAAACCTGGATTAAATTAACTATTGTTGTCTTACTTAAGAACGACTTTATTGTCGCAATTTTTGATACTGATTAATCTAACTTAAAATATTTATTTTAAAAGAGTTTATTATGGTCTTATTTTATAAAAAAAAGATTGCACTTCTAATTAATAAAGCCTTCCCTTTCCTAAATGAAGAAAAGATAATTAATTTGATAGGAAGACCACCAAAAAAAGAAATGGGTGACTATGCTTTTCCCTGTTTCCAACTTGCGGGAAAGCTAAAAAAAGACCCTAAGAATATAGCAAGGGACTTTGCTTTAGAATGTACAAAAAATGAGAGCTTTAGTAAAATAGAAAACCTTGGGCCATATATTAACTTCTACCTAGAAAAACAAAGCTTTATATCCTCTGTACTAGAATGGACACTCGGATTAAACAAAGATAGCTTTAAAAGTATTGGAAGAAATAAAACTATTGTTATTGACTTTTCTTCTCCTAATATTGCGAAACCCTTCTCTATAGCACACCTTAGATCAACATCTATAGGAAACTCCTTATATAATATATTCGCATTTATAGGCTATAAAGTGGTAGGAATAAACCATATAGGTGACTGGGGTACATCTTTTGGAAAACTTATTTCAGCTTACACAAGATGGGGCAAAAACATAGACTTAAATGAAGAACCCATAAAGAAACTCCTCGATCTATATATAAAATTCCATAAAGAAGCAAAAATAGATAAATCCCTAGAAGAAGAAGGCAGACTCTATTTCAAAGAACTTGAAAATGGCAACCAAAAAACACTAGATATATGGAATAACTTTAAAGACTTAAGTCTTAAAGAATTTAAAAGAATATACGAGTTGCTTAATGTGTCATTCGACCACTACATTGGAGAAAGCTTCTACAGAGAACAAATACCAACGATTCTAAAAGAAATAAAAGATAAAAAGCTTGCTGTCAAAAGCAAAGGAGCCTCGATTATACCACTCGAAGAGTATAATATGTTGCCATTCCTCCTGCAAAAAGAAGATGGAGCAAGCTTATACGGAACCCGTGATATTGCCGCTGCTATCTACAGAAAAAATAACTTCGACTTTGATGAAATGCTATATGTTGTAGGGAGTGAACAGGAACTATATTTCAAGCAACTTTTTAAAGTACTAAAACTTATGGGGTATTCACTAAATTGTGAACACACTAAGTTTGGCCTTATGCACTTCAAAGAAGGAAAGATGTCAACCCGTGAGGGCAAAGTAATCTTTCTTGAAGATGTTATACAAAAAGCCAAAAATAAAGCAATACAAAAAATAAACCAGACAGAAGAGGAAAGTAAAGGAAATAAAAAACTCTCTGAAAAGGAAAAAGAAGAACTTGCAACTAAAATAGCTGTAAGCTCCATTATCTTCTTCGACTTAAAAAATACAAGAGAAAAAGACTGTATATTTGATTGGGAAGAGGTACTTAACCCGAAAGGGGAAACCGGCATATATCTCCAATATGCACACGCTAGACTATGCGGAATATTAAGAAACTTTGAAAAGAATATAGGAACACTACCTACAAAAAGTACTGGAGTAACCGAAGATAGTTCGTTTGAGCTTGCAAGCCAAATCGCATCCTTTAAAGAAATACTAATACAGAGTCAAAAAGAAAGAGAACCCTCTATAGTCGCACGCTTCGCTATAGAACTTTCAAAGAAGTTTAGCTCCTACTACAAAAAACACCAGGTTGTAGACATTAATAAACAAACGCTAAGTTATGAGAGAGTTATAAGTGTCATTGCAACCAGAACAATACTCGCCTTTTCTATGCAATTGCTAGGAATAAAACCTCTCGAAAAAATATAACACAAACACACTTCTTAAGGAACAAGAAACTTGTTTACAAAAAGAAGTAAATATATATTTTATTAAAGTGGTTCGCCACAACATAAACCGACTAAACATCATTAAATAAGCTATTCCGTTTCCTATCAAAATACCTATAACAATAAGAAGTAACCGTCCTACCCCTGGAAGTCCTTGAAAGAAAACCCTTCTGTATTAAATAAGGCTCATAAACATCTTCTATTGTATCGCTCGTTTCACCTAGAGATACCGCTAAAGTATCTATCCCAACAGGACCACCATCATGCTTATCCATAATAAGTATAAGCAATCGCCTATCCATTAGATCAAGGCCTTCCTTATCTATGCCCAAACTAGTTAAAGTCCTGTTCACTATATCCAGTGTAATACTACCATCCCCCTCAACTTCCGCAAAATCACGCACTCTACGCATAATCCTATTCACCATTCTAGGAGTTCCACGAGAACGCTTCGCAAGCTCATACGAACTATCCTTATCTATCCTTATCTGCATAAGATTTGCTGTCCTTACAACCACATTCTTAAGAGCATCTAAGGAATAAAAATCAAGACGGGAAACTATACCAAAACGAGAAAGAAAAGGCGATGTCAAAAGACCTGCCCTAGTCGTCGCCCCAACCAATGTAAATTGAGGGACCGGAATGCTAACAATACGAGAACCAACACCCTTACCTACCACTATATCTAACTTAAAATCCTCCATTGCACTATATAATAACTCCTCAATCGCAGGACGAAGCCTATGTATCTCATCTATAAAAAAAACATCATACAAAGAAAGATTACTAAGATGAGATGCTATATCTCCAGTCTTCTCCAAAACCGGTGCCTGCACTACCTTTATACCCACACCAAGCTCTTTCGCAATAATGTGTGCTAAAGTCGTCTTGCCAAGACCAGGAGGACCGTGAAAAAGAATATGGTCTAAAACATCTCGCCTGCCTTTAGCCGCCTTAATATACACATTAAGATTGTTTATTAAACTCTCCTGACCTATAAAATCAGACAAACAAATAGGGCGATATGCATAATTGACAGCATCTTCATCTCTATGCTCAGGAGACATAATTCTTTTATTGGAATCTTTCATTGATAATTTCTTCTGGGGCAAACCAATGCCAATAAATATATTGTAAGCAAACTTCTTAAGGGAAAATAAAATTAATTTCTTAAAGAAAAAATACCTTCGAATCAAGAAGAATAAAGCATGAAACTGCGTGGAAATTAGCAATAATCTTACTTAAGAAGTTAAGTATATGTTTATTTAAGGTGGTTCGCCACAATATATTGTAAACGAACTTCTTGTAAAAATACCTCTTAACAAGGGAAAAGAAAACTCTATTCTTAAAGAGAATAATACCTTCAGCAAGAAGAATAATTCGGGAAACAACAAAGAAACGAGCAAATAATATAATTAAGATATTAAAACTTCCTAGGAAAGAAGAAAATTAACTTCTTAAAGGAAGAATACCTTCAAACTGATAGGAATAAGGCGTAAAACAACATGGAAATTAACAATAATATTGCTTAATAAGTTAAACGCTAGATACCTATTTAAAGCGGTTCGCCGCAGATATTGTAAACAAACTTCTTAAGGAGAAAGAAAAATAGCTTCTCAAAGGGAAAATACCTTCAAACTAAGAAGAATGGGACACGAAACATCTCAGAAATTAGCGATAATATTGCTTAAGAAGTTAAACACTAGCTGTCTATTAAAGTGGTTCGCCACAAGATATTAAAACTCTTTAAGGAAGAAGAAAATTAACCCCCTAAAGGGAAAATACCCTCAAAATAAGGTCTAAAGCCTTATAGGAAACAATAAATAGTACCTTTAAGAAGAAAATATAAAGCACAGCCCGGAAATTAGCAACAGCACAAGATTAAGAAATTAAATCTAAGCCTATTCAAAAGTGGCGAGCCACAACATAGTTAGACAGTACCAAGTAATTTAAGAGCCTCTCTAACCAAGTCCTCCGTACTCTTCAAATCATCCCTAAGTATAAGAACTTTGATTACCCTATTAACTTCTGCCTCCTTGTAACCAAGGCTGATCAAAGCATCAAAGGCAAGAGAAACATAATCATCTGAAACAATAGCTAGCTCTTCACGAGGAACAGAATACAACTTTGAAAACTTATCTGAAAGCTCCATTATTACCTTAGCCGTAGTCTTCTTGCCAAGACCACTAACTCGACCACTTAAACCTTTTTCATCTTTACCAATTATATAAGACACTATCTCATTAGAAGAACAAGAAGATTGAACCTTCATAGCAAGCTTAGGGCCAATACCCGAAACATTAAGAAGCTCACGAAATATAGACCTATCATAAACACTCGGAAAACCGTAAAGCTCCATAACATTCTCCTTATGCAATAAATGAGTATAAGACTTTAGGGAACTCGAAAGAGGTGGAAGCTCCATAAAAAAATGTCTGGATATATTTAAGCCATAAGCTATACCAACAGTCTCTATTACAATATAATCCTCTCTCGCCTCAGAAAGAACACCATCTATATATTCTATCACTGTACAATACCATCCCTACCACGAATGTGTAAATAAACTTCTTAAGTAAAAAGAAAATTAACCTCCTAAAGAGGAAATACCCTCAAACTAAGAAAAATAAGGTCTAAAACCTTATAGAAAACAATAAATAGTGCCCTTAAGAAGAAATCTATATTTTATTAAGGTGGCTAGCCACACGAATGTTAGCATGACATACCGCCACAGCAAGAGCATCCGCCGCATCATCCCTAATAGCAGAGTCATTTAAAGACAAAATATAACTAAGCATCTTGATAACCGCAGACTTACTCGCCGCACCATAACCACTAATACCAAGCTTAATCTCATTTGGCTTATACTCAAATATACCAAGACCCCTATGCACACAAGCAAGCATCATCACACCTCGTGCATGACTAACAGATAAAGCCGTTTTCCTATTCTTCGCAAAAAATAATTCCTCTATCGCTACCTCATCAGGGCTAAACTCATCTATGATACCCAATATATTTACATATATCTTCTCTAACCTAGATGCAAACTCCCCTGGCTTAGTCTCAACTAAACCATAAGAATGTAAAATATGCTTAACCCCATCCGTATCTATTATACCATAACCCGTCGTCGCAAGACCAGGGTCTATTCCCAATATACGCATCGTGGCTCTCTACTCTTAATACTGTGGCAAACCACTTTAAATAGACAGATATTTAACTTCTTAAGCAATATTATTGCTAATTGCCAAGCTGTTTTGCACCTTATTCCTCTTAGTTTAAGGGTATTTTCCCTTTAAGAAGCTAATTTTCTTTGTCCCTAGGAAGTTTGTTTACAATATATGCCCATTAAAAGAGCTTCATCACAGCTAATAAACAACAAAAAACTAAAAATCAAAGTTAGTTGCAACACTCTGTATATCATCGTGATCTTCTAATATCTCTATTATACTCATTATCCTAGATGCCTGCCCTTCTGAAAGCTTTACTAAATCCTTTGCTATCCTTGTCAAACTCGCACTCTCTATATTAAAACTATTATCCGATAAGGTATTCTTTATCTTATCAAGATCTGTAGATAAAGTATATACACTAGCTATATCATCGTCTAAATCCATATTTAATGCACCCGCATCTATGCTAAGCTCCATTAAATCATCATCTTGACCCTCACCCAAATTCACTATTATAAGGCCCTGAGTCTCAAATATCCAAGATACCGAACCAGAAGCACCAAGATTACCTCCACTCTTAGAAAAAACCTTCCTAATCTCAGCTACTGTCCTATTCTTATTATCCGTGAGTACATCAACAATACAAGCTACACCATAAGGTAAATAACCCTCGTAAACTACCTCATCATAACTCACACCCGGTAACTCACCTGTACCCTTCTTTATAGCCCTTTCAATATTGCTCGCAGGCATATTAGCTGCCTTAGCCTTCTGTACTGCAAGCCTAAGACGAGCATTAGAAGCTAAATCACCACCACCAAGCTTCGCAAGTACCGTAATCTCACGAATGTATTTCGTGAATACCTTGCCACGCTTAGCATCAGCCGCCGCTTTCTTATGCTTTATAGAATGCCATTTGGAATGTCCTGACATCTTAATCACCCTAATATATAAAGTTTTTGTGGCCCAATATCACTAAAAAACAAAGAACCAGATTCTCTTTACAAAGTCGTACCGAACCACTTTTAATAAACTCAAATTTAACTTTTAATTATAGTTACTAATAGATTTTTTACTCAGCTTTGTGGCGAACCACTTTAAATAGATAGATAGTGTTTAACTTCTTAAGTAATATTATTGCTAATTTTCTCGCCGTTTTATGCCTTGTTCTTTTTGCTGAAAGTATTTCCCCTTTAAGAGGCTAATTTTCTTTCCCCTTAAAAAAGTTTGTTTACACAATTTTATGGCATATTTTCCTTAACTTAAAAAAACACTATTAATTCAAGAAGCTAATTTATTTCTTCCTTTAGGAAGTTTTTTTGACACTATAATTACCTAAAGGAGAAACTACCGTTACCATACAAGGAAAAAAGACCCGACTTAAAATCACCTGCACTAAACGAAAAATCTAAAGCCTTATAAAAGCTACTAGCTACACTCTCCCCAGATAAATAATGCTTGTAAAATAAAATAGTAAAAGCACTAAAATCTCCATCCGGAACAAACCATACAGATGAAATAACATTTATAACACCAAGACTTAAAAACTTAACCGTTATAGAATCTTCTACATTACTACCAACCACTCCCGCACTACAGCTATTTAAAAAAACCAACACCGGAGGTGAAGACAAAGTCTTTATATCGCCACCCATCAAAATGTCTTCTCCAATAGTTATCCCCCCTGCATTACCAGAAGCAAAATTACTACCGTGACCCACAAAATGAATAATGTCGTAACCTTCCAATATATCGACAAACTCTAATCTACTAAGAGGTTTATTAATGAAATCTACCCTAAATCCAAGCTTCTCTAGCTCGGTGAAAATAGTGTAAGCCTCCCTATACAAACGCTTAGACGAAGAAGAGGAATCAGATACAACTATCATAGAACCAAAATCGACCGCCTCCGCAAACACCGGAACCAAGAAATCTATAGACCTAGTTATAACCCTAAGCTGAGAAATAAATGAATCCCCATTGTACATAAGCTCAAAAGGTAAGTTACATAAAATATCACTGGCAAAAATAACTAATCTATTAGAGCTCATAAAAAGATGCTCAAAACCACTATACAAATTACCATTACGATCAAAAAGTAAAAAGCTATATAGCATAGCTCCAACCTGCTTTAACTGACTTAGAATCGCTCTCCTGTTAATACGATAGAAGGTAAGCTCGGAAATAATATCACTAAAAATAGAATTGCTAAATAACGCTTTGTGGGTTATAATCGCAGGATAGTCACCTGTAAGAATAAGCCGTAATACTATCTTCTGCCCATCCTCCGACCCTTCCAAATATAATTCAAGTATATCTTGGTATAATTCCTGCCCTAATTCTTTGTCTTTTCGCATAAGATTTCCAGCTTCTTAAGGAGAGAAGAAAATTAACTTCTTAGAGGGAAAATCCTTCAGTAAGAGGAATAGGACAGAAAACCTCAAAGAAACGAACAAACGATATACTTAATAAGACAAATACGCTTACATTAAGAGTGGTAAGCCATACAATAAGGTGCAAATATCTATTTTCTAAATAGATAAACCAACAGACTATAGAGAGAAAACAAGGGCTATAAAATAGTTCGATGTCTAACAATACGCTAATAAACTAAGTGTAATTTATAGCTCTTTTGCAAGCTTCTCCGCAATATCCGTCCTCTCCCATGTAAAACTGTCTTCACTACGACCAAAATGACCGTAAGCTGCAGTATTCTTATATCTCGGCTTTTGTAAGTCTAAATGCTTTATTATCGAACGAGGCCTTAAATCAAAGTATTTATTGACAATGTCTACGAGTTCCTTATCACTCCTTTTCCCAGTCTCAAATGTATTAACCAACACCGATACAGGATCGGATACACCAATAACATAAGCAAACTGAACCTCACATCTATCGCAAAGACCCGCCTTTACCAAATTCTTCGCCACATACCTCGCCATATAAGAAGCACTCCTGTCTACCTTAGAAGGGTCCTTACCAGAAAATGCTCCGCCACCATGCCTACCAAAACCACCATAAGTATCCACTATAATCTTACGACCAGTAAGACCACAATCACCTTGTGGACCGCCCACCACAAAACGACCCGTAGGATTTATAAATATCTTAATATTATCTCTAGCCAAATTAGGTGGCAAAGTCGGATATATTACTTTTTCCTTTATTGCCTTTTTAAGCTCATCATTACCCACATCAGCACTATGCTGGGAAGAAATAACGATTGAATCTATAGAGCTAGGCTTACCATCAATATATTTAATAGTAACTTGACTCTTACTATCTGGCCTAAGAAAAGATAATAATCCAGATTTTCGCACGGACGCAAGGCGGCTCACCAACTTATGAGAAAGAGTTATAGGCAAAGGCATAAGTTCCGCTGTCTCATTAACCGCATAGCCAAACATAAGACCTTGATCACCAGCTCCACCCTTATCAACACCCATCGCAATATCCGGAGATTGCTTATTAAGACCATTCAGAACCGAACAAGTCTCATAATCAAAACCCATATCGCTACTAGTATAACCTATATCCCTAATCGTATCCCTTGCCAACTGCTGATAGTCCACTTGTGCCTTCGTAGTAATCTCTCCCGCAAGTACAACAAGACCTGTCGCAAGCATAGTTTCACAAGCAATCCGACCAGTTGGATCCTCTGATATAACAGCATCAACAACTGCATCTGATATCTGATCAGCCATCTTGTCAGGATGACCCTCCGATACCGACTCCGATGTAAAAAGAAAGTCTTTCATTTAAATTAATCCCTTTTTATAATATTGTGGGCTACCACTCTCAGCTGTGGTTCGCCACTTTAATAAATATATACCAAACCTTTAATTCGCACTGTCCCCTAATTAATAATTGTACCTCTATATTGCTTGGCGTTACCCCTTTAAGAAGACAACTATACCTAGCTCCCAAGATAGGCACAACAAAACTGTTTATTATTTTTACAAAGTGAAGCTGTGGCGAGCTACCATTAATGGGTGGTGCTTAACTTCTTAAGCTACACTATTACTAAGCTCTACGCTCCGCCTTATCTTTCTTTATTTTTGCCTTCAAGAAACTAATCTTCTTGTTCATTAAGAAGTTTGCTTGCAAGATGCTTAATATACAAATAGCAATTATGAGTAAGACTGTATTGCTTCTTCCTCACTATTATATATATCAAAGAAATTGGTTAATTTGGTTAGCTCAAACACTTTCTTTACCGCAGCGTAAATATTTATTATCTTAAGGCCACCACCAGCCTTGTTCAATTGCGATAAACTTGATATTAAGACACCTATTCCTGAACTGTCTATATAACTAACTTTACCAAGATTAACTATAATATTACTCTTACCAGCCGACATAAATTCCTTTATATGTTTCTTAATATCCGGGGCATTATATAAATCTATCTCACCATGTATGTCAAGTATTACTATATTATTACCCATTTCCCTTGCTTTTATTTCCACTAGCAGTCCTCCAAACAGACAAACTTAATACAAAAACAAATATAATAGAGAAAAGATATACTATGTTATTCTCTTTGTCAACTCATAAAACAAAGATTTGTTACTTGTGATACAACACTACTTGGAAGAGTAGATTAACTGTTTTGCGTAATGAACGACTTAGAAGAAAACTCCTTAAGGGAAAAGCAAATTAACTTCTTAAAGGGAAAATACCCTCAAATTAGTAAGAATAAGACACAGAACCTCGCAGAAATTAGCAATACTATCGTCTAAGAAGCTAGATATGTGTCTATTTAAAGTGGCGAGCCACACCCATTGATGCGAAGGTATGTTTCCCTTAAGAAGCTAAACACTGAATGTCTATTAATTGTGGTGAGACAATAGTCCACTGAAAGGAGCTATCACAAACAGACAATAGCTCCTTTCAAGCAAACAGACGACAAACAAAAAAAGAAACGAGTTAAACAACCACGCTGCTATTTACCTTGTCAATTATAGGCTCAAGATATTTAACCCCTGCCTCACTCTTCTCACATATAGCAGGATCAATAGGTACCTGTGCAAGTAAAGGCAAATTCCACTCCTCAGCAAGACGAACCCCACCCTCCTTACCAAACACATATATCTTCTCACCATTGACAGGATTCAAATAGTAACTCATATTCTCAACTATCCCAAGTATATTAACCTGAAGCTGCCTAAACATACCTATACCCTTCTTCACATCCGCTACAGAAAGCTGCTGGGGAGTAGTTACAATAATCGCACCCGAAAGATCAACAAGCTGACACAAAGATAAATGAACATCCCCTGTCCCAGGTGGTAAGTCCACAAATAAATAATCAAGATCTCCCCACATAACATCTGCAAGAAATTGCTTAACTACACCGTGCAACATCGGACCACGCCAAATAACAGGCTGACCAGGCTCAAGAAGTGAACCCATAGATATGAACTTCAAATCATCGTGAACAACTGGGAGAAGCTTATCATCGTTAGAAACCATAGGTCTTGCATAGTTTTCCATTAAAGTGGGAATGTTCGGACCATATACATCCGCATCAAGAAGACCAACCTTAAAACCAGCTTGACTAAAAGCCCTTGCTATGTTCGTAGCAATGGTACTCTTACCAACTCCGCCTTTGCCACTCGATACCGCTATTATCTTCTTTACAGAAGGAAGCTTGATTTCACGAGTGGGTGCTGGTTTAGATGTAAAATTAATCTTTACTTCTTTTATTCCAGTCGAACTTAATATACTATCTCTACAATCCGTTTCTATTTTAGTCTTAAGGGGACAGCCAGCAGTAGTAAGCTCAACTTGAACCTCTACGCTCCCACTATCGTTTATCTTGACCCATTCCGGCTTAACCATATTCAAAGAAACAAGGTCTTTGCCAAGCTCAGGATCCATAACTCGTGACAGTGCCTCCATTACTGAAGGAACCGTTATTTTATTTTCAACCATAAAATTACCCTATAAATATTATTTTTATATACTCTGTGACAAACAACTTACAATAAACATAGATTTAACTTCCCAATCTACACCGATTTATAATTCTATAAACACACTTCTTAAGGAACAAGAAAATTAACTTCTTAAAGGAATAATACCTTCAGTAAGCAAAATAAGGCAGAAAACCTCATAGAAAATAACAAATAGCGTCCTAAAGAAAAGGGAATATACATCTTATTAAAGTGGTGAGCCACATCAAAAAAAGTTATACAAATTACATCAATCAGTTAAGAGCAAAAATAAATATATTTTAACTATATGTCAAGTTATTCTGTCCCTAGATACTGTCGCGAACCACTTTAATAGGCATCTAGTGTTTAACTTCTTAAGCTTGTGCCATTGCTAATTTCCACGCTGCGTCTTATTCTTCTCAATATGAAGGTATTTCCTCCTTAAGAGGTTAATTTTCTATAACTATAAATAAATACGCTTCACCCGGCTAGAAATAGAAGTCAATACCTCATAAGGAATAAGACCCGTCTTCTCCGCTATCTCCTCCTCCGTAATACCATCTCCTATGAGTATTGCCTCATCACCTAAACACACTCCTTCCACATCGCTTACATCAAGCATAGTATAATCCATACAAACTCGACCTATAACTGGAACACGCCTACCCCTTAAAACAACCTCTCCACAACCAGATAAGAGCGTGGAATAACCATCAGCATAACCAATCGAAAGAACCGCAACCCTCGTCCTCTTACCCGCTATAAATGTCCTACCGTAACTAACGCTCTCACCCGCATTCAAAGTCTTAAGAGATACCACAAGGCTCTTTAATCTAACAACCTTACGCAAAGTAATCTCCCCATCAATAAAAGAAGATGGATAAACCCCATAAAGCATAAGACCCGGACGAACACCCGAACAATATGAACTAGGAAAAGATACTATACCACTGGAATTAGCAAGATGAAACAAAACTCTGGAAAAATCTAAACCCAATACACCACGAAGCTCACAAAAACGACTTATCTGAAACTCCGTAAACTCCCTGTCAGGTATGTCCGCAGAAGCAAAATGCGAATATATCCCATCTATAGACAAATTAGACAGACTAGATAACTCAGACAAAAAACTAAATATATTCTCATATCTAACCCCAAGTCTACCCATTCCCGTATCAACCTTAATGTGAATCGAAACTTGTCTACCACGACTATACGCCTCCTTATTCAAAAGACGAACCCTACCCAAAGATACCACGCTCGGTATTATATCATATTCTATTATATCAGCTATCTCCTCAGGAAGAAATGGAGACAAAAGAAGTATCTTAGCATTTATCCCTGAACGACGAAGAAATATCGCCTCCTTAAGCAACGCCACAGCAAGAAAATTAACACCCGAACCAAGCAAAGACCTTGATACAGCCTCCATACCAAGACCGTAAGCATCCGCCTTCACAACCGCTATTATCTCACTAAAACCAACACGCTCCCTAACAAGACCCAAATTATATGAAATAGCACCTAAATCTACCTCTAATACACTCTTTTCCATACACAAACTCTATAAAAAAACTATAAGAAAACTTCCTAAGGAAGTTTGTTTACAATATAAGATAAACTTTATATTATTATATTGTGCGATTATCAGAAAACTTCTTAAGGAGAGAAAAATGGTTCGCCGCAAATAATTTAAAAACAAACTACTGACTTTTTAAAAGTGGCCAGTAGCAAACCGAAAATGGTGAAATACATTGAGAAAAAACAATATAACAAAAAATAAGAAATACCACATAGATAAAGACATAGCTGACGAACTATTTGAAACAAAACAAAATACAGAAAATATACAACCACAAAAAGACTATAAAAAGAAATATAAACTAATTAAACAAAAAAAAATACAATCCATTAAAGAAAAATACTGCTCCTTAAATCCATCCGCCATAGGACAAATTATACTAGGGCAAACAACCATTGAAAAAGAACTATTAAAGGCAAAAATAAAAAATAGAAAACAAAAAAGAATAAAAAGAATAGAAAAAAAAATACAAAAACTTATAGACAAATACCCAGATATGCTCAAAAAAACAGCGAATAAAATAGCAAGAGGTATAATATCTATAGACGACTACACAATAAGCAAAGAGAAAAAAAAAGCAAAATTACAAAAATACTCGCAAATAACCCACCACCAAAAAATATATGAAGAATAAAAGAGAAATACTAGCCCTAACCCTACTCATAATACTCTCAATAATACAATGTGCAAAAGAAACCGTAAAAGAAGATGACAAAGACTACAAAATAAATCTACAAGGTAGTGCTTATAGCATAGATACCCAATTCCATAAGGCTGATAAAGAAACTAAAATAAACATTCTAAAGGCTATAACCAAAACTGAAAAATATGAATACATATTTATCGTTATAAGAGCCGCTTTTGATGAAGAATACGATGTACAAAAACAAGCAATAGTAACTCTTGAACACTTCAGAAGCTTTGCTATCCAAGACCCATCCATAAACTTCTACGAACACATAAGTAACTGGCTCGCAGAAAAACCCCTACTCATATTAAAACAAATGAGGCTTGAAAAGGAATATAACGAATTCATTAAAAACAAAGAAGCAAAAGGATATAGGATAGATTTTTATAAAACATATCCTCTTAAATTCCTAACGGATACCAAAATATTCTCCACTATAGCCACTAATATCACAAACGAGAAAATTAACTCCTTAACACAATTCTGGACACTCTGGATAATAGGAAAGAAAAAATTAAAAAATAAAATACCTCTACTAATAGAGATAATAAAAACAAATAAAACACAATATAGCGAGACTATAAAAACAATAGCTCTGTATGCACTAAGCCAATTTAATTACGAACACTTTGAAGGACTAATACTTGAAACAATTGAAAACAAAAACCCATATATGCAAGAAATAGCCAGTATATACTTCGGAATAAACCCAAAACAAGAACTAATACCTATATTTATAAATATCCTGAAAGAACCTTCCTCATCAGACCAAATAAAAATGGGTATAATATGGACTGCTATCACAAGCAACAAAGAACAAAAATTACGAAACTGGGTACTTCGCTACCCATACAAAAATGACTACCTATTCCTAAAAGCATATAAACTAATACTCATAGATAAACTAAATGTAGAAACAATACCCAGCATTGTTACAGACTCTATTTATCACGAAAAAAACTCCATAAGAAAACTCGCATTCAAAATAATCGAAAAAGAAAATACAAGCTTATACGCAGGACTAATATACCATATCCTAAAAGAAACAAAACCATCAAATATACAAATGGATACACTAATACTACTCGCAAAGTGGAAGGATAAGAACGCAATCCCTCACATAAAAGAGCTAATTAATATGTTTAGCATAGAACAGCTTAAAGATAACGAAAACAAAGAGGAGCTTGATAAAGTTGAAGAAACCGAGGAAGTTGAGGAAACCGAGGAAGAAAATGAAGATAACGAAAACAAAGATACAAAACAAGAAAAAAATGAAGAAAACAATGTAAAGGAAGGTATAGAAGGAGATATAGAAGAAAACATAGAAGAAAATGAAAACAAAGAAGAAGGCAAAGAAGAGGAGGAAAGCAAAGAAGAAAATGGAGGTAAAAGCGAAGAAGAACAAAAGGAAGAAAAAGAAAAAGAAAAAGTAGAAGAGGAGGAGGAAGAAAATGAAGACAAAATACGAAAACTAAAACAAGATATTATAAGCCAAGCAATAAAAAGCATAGAAGAAATAGGTGATTACAACAACATACTAACCGAAATATTAAACAGCGAAAACTTTAACAACGAACAAAGAATCTTAAGCATAAATGCTCTAATTACAGTTAAATACAAGGACGACGAAGAAAAGAAAAATGTTTATGAACTACTAAAAAGCTACTACCTAGATGACCTTACCGAAAGCAAAGGCTTACCACAATTTAGAGAGGTTATAGTACAGCTTGCAGACAAAAAAGAAATTAACCTAATACTAGAAAATAACCTTGAAACTACGATAGGAAGCGAAGCTATATATGCAATACCATCTTTTAAAGAAGATTATGAAAACTTTGACTTCCTATTTGACATCATAAGCAAAACAAAAACAGAAAAATTACACATCGCTATCGTGGAAACATTTGGAATGCTACAGTATAAACTGGCATTTAAGCTCTTTATTAGGATAGTAAAATCAAAACTTGCATCGAATGACTTAAAAGAAAAAGCTATCATAGGACTTGGGGCAATAGAAGACCCACAGGCTATGCACTTCTTACTCATATATCTATATAACAGCGAAACAAATATAAAACTTACCGCTATAAAAGCTCTGGGATTACTAAAAGATAATAGAGCAGTACCACACCTCGAAAAGCGATACGAAAAACTTAAAGCCACAAAAGAAAAACTATCCGTAATATTTGCCCTTGCCCTCATTCAAAATATAAAAGATAACTTCATAAAAGACCTAATCGAAATAGCAAATGAAAATGAGAACAATAACGCAGAATTCGTAAAAGACTTTCTAAACTCAATAATCCCAACAAACAAAAAAGAAGAACTAATAAAATATCTATCATCATATGAAAGTTTAAAAGAAAAAGAACAGAAAATTATTATAGATTTCCTCGAACCAAAAGAAGATGATGAAAATGACGAGGACAAAGGGAAAAAATAAAAAACCTGCTTCTCTTCAAAAAGTTAATTTTATTCCCCATTAAGAAGTTTTATAGCAAGATGCTTAATAAATAAGCTCTTACTAACGAAAATTTAACTCTGTGCTTTATTTAATTAGCAATACAATACTGTGGCTCTCCACTTTAAATAGACTTAGATGCGGGCTTCTTAAGTAATATTATTGCTAATTTCCATGCTGTTTTACGCCTTACTCCTCTTAGTTTGAAGGTATTTTGCCCTTAAGAGGTTAATTTTCTTTTTACTTAAGAAGTTTGTTTACACGATACTATAATTGCCTTAAGGTGAAGATTATGAATAAAATCCTTAGCATATTACTTTTGCTGATAATAACAAGTCCCCTAATAGCCACGGATTATTATACCCTTCCAGACAAAAACGATAAAGAAAAAAGCTATCTATACTCCCCCTCTATGAAAAATCACTTTCTCACAAAATATGACATTATAAACCTAAACAAACTAATACTAAAATTAAAAAAACCCAAAAGCCCGATAAGTTCCTATATAGAAAGCAAACTAAAAGAAAATACAAAAAATCTAATAAATAAATATAATCCAGAAACTAACTCAAATAAACTCATTAGCCTATCACTAATAAATGAAATAAATAGCATAATAGAAAATAGTAAATTATACTCGGATAAAGAAATAATAAAATCAACCAATCTCTCCAAAACAACCCTTGATTTAATCAAAGAAAAGAAAGAACCCCCTATGCTAAATAGACTAATTTTAAATGAAGCTTTCAAGAATGAGATAAATGGTTGGATAACCGAAGAAAATAATAACAACAAAAAGGAAATAATCTGGAAACGAAACATAGAAAGAAATGAAGACCCCTACAAATACATTAGACAAGTAAACAAAGAACAATACTTAAGGAAAACTCATTCTATTAGCTTTACAGTAGAACAAGACAATAAAAAAGATACATGGGACATTCCCATAACAGGAAAAATATACTCAAGAACAACGGGAATGTTCTACCAACTAAGCTCAATAGAAAACAAAGAAAAACAAAATAAAACAATTGAACTGAAAATCAAAGGAAATAAAATAAACAACAGAATCTATCTTAACCTAAACATAAAAACTAAAAATAATGACATCAATTCCACAATAAACGGTAACATACACATCAAAACTACAAAAGACGGTGTAATAGAAAAAGACTCATTCTTTGCCTTTGCAAAAAAAATAAAACTACCATCCGTAGAGTATATACGCATAAAAGGAAGAGTTCTAGGAACTATACAAAACCCTGAAATAAACGGGAAACTAATAGACGCAAACGGAAAGGAAATAGGATATTTTGAAGGAAAAGTAGCTCTAAAAGAGCTTCTACTAAAATAATAAATAGCGAAATCCACGAACCGCATTTTGACTTGCGGCTCGACACTTCCCAAAAGACCAAATTACGCCCCCCTGAGAGCAGAACTCTTAGATAAGACAAAACTAGCCTGATAACTTGACAAGTATACTGTAAACACACTTCTTAAAGAAAAAATACCTTCAAACTAAGAGGAGCAAGGTGTAAAACTGTATGAAAATTAGCAATAATATTGCTTAAGAAGCCCCGCATCTAAGTCTATTTAAAGCGGCTTCCCACAATATATTACTATGACTGCAATTGCTTGGCTATCTCTATCTTCTCTACCTTATACTTTTTTTCCACCCCTGCATAACCAAACTTTACAACCTTACCTTTCTTATTACCCAAAAGAGCCTTTCCAAAAGGAGACTTATAAGAAATAATACCCTTCTCCATATCAGATTCCCACTCCCCTAAAATAACATAATCTTCCTTTTCCTTAGTGTCAAGATTGGTCAAAATAGCACGCGTCCCAGGAGAAATAACAGACTTATTCACATTCTCCTTAGTCAATATCTTTATCTTACTAAGATCTTGGGTAAGCCTTGAATATAGTTCCTGCAAATGCTTCTGATGTTCAAGTGCTGCCACATATTCAGCATTCTCGCGTAAATCTCCATACTCCTTCGCTATACCTATAGCCTTGCTATTATTTGGTATCTCAACATTTATTATATGCTGTAACTCCTTCTGCTTCCTTATATAACTCGCATTAGTAACAAGAAAACCATGTATCTCAGTAGTAGTAGTAATCTGGTCTTTGAGTAGACTAGGAAAAACTTCAAATATATTACTTGCAAAATAAGCCTTACTTTTCTCGTCAAGTAAAGATATACCATTAAGTACCGCAAGTATCTTCCTAGCATCACCTTCCTCAAGGTCACCAAGAATATTTACAAATACATCCTCTTTTATCAAAAAATCTATTATATGTGTGAAAAGCTTCCGGGACACATTCGGTAATGACTTCTTCGCAACTAAAGATTTGCTAACTATATCAAGACAATGAAATAAATTAAAAATAATCCTATTTCTGTCAAAACCAATCTTTTCCGCTAAAGATGAATCACCCATAACAAGCTTAGATACCCATAAATAACTAGCTACATTATCTCTATACCTATCTATTATATACTTTAAACCTTCCTTCAATATATCTATCTTGTCGTGCATTATAAGATCATCTACTATAAGATTGTAACTCTTAGTTGCCTTGACTTCTTTCAACATAGTAAGAAAAACATCGTACCACTGAGCATCATTCTTCGCTATAATGTGTATGAGATCCCTTTTAAACTCACTATCGGTTAAAGAACTATATGTGTCAATTACAACATCGCTCTCTCCTGTAACCTCATACGGATTTAACTTAAGCTCAAAAATTATATCCTTGTTGTGCTTTCTTATCTTCCTCAAAAGTAAAAAACTCTTGATGTTCTTATCATCTATACTAGCCTTATTATTCGCTATATCAACGAAGTAATTAAGCATATACTGAAAACCCTCATAGTTAATGTCATCACTATGCTTAAGATAATCAAGCACAATTGATACCCTACGGTCAAATGCAGGATCAGCTTGAAAATTGCTATAACTCTCCTCTTCAAAAGATAATGGCTTATCTCGTAGAAAATAAAGATCCCGTCTCGATAAAGAATTACCAAACAACGAACTCGTCTTCATCACTTGCTTCGCCTTATTCCACCATTTAGTCCAACTAGAAGCAGGTATAATGTCAAGCATCTCCTTCTTTATCTCTCTCATTGTAGCTGTATTATTATAACTCTTGAATATCACTATAAGAGTATCCTTTATACCTTCAGGATCAAAACTCTTAAAATCTTCTACCCCACTCTGCTTCCTTATCCAAATATGATCATCTGCTATACTCTTCAATGAAGTTAAGACTATCTTCAGAGACATCTTGTGATTCTTCTTGTTCTTCTCAAAATCTATTAATAGATAATCCTGCTTACAATCAACTACCTTACCTATACCCCAACTCCTATGATGAACATAAGAAGCTATATCAAAAATTATATACCTCTGAAACAATTCAAGTGCCATAACAACAGGACGGCTAAAATTAACAAGACCAGACCGCTTAAGATAATTATCAATCTGAGAGTGTGAATGATACTTAGATTTCAAAACATCTATAAGCTCCTGCCTAATATCTTTATCCCTGGGCTTGCACTCCAGTATCTTCCGCAATATCTTTATCGCATTATCATAATCATCCTTCTCCTTATAGGGTATCAACAAAGCCATCAAAAGCTCCGCCGCCTTATCAGAACTATTCTTTGCCAGCTCTTCCTCTATCTGCATAAAAAAATGTATATCTGAAGATACCTTGTCTATAAGCTTAAACCAGATGTCCTCGACAAACTTTAACGATACATCCTTAACCCTAACAAAACGCTTTAACGCCATCTTATAATATGAAATACCCTCCTCTACATCACCTCTAACATCAAAATATTCAGCAAGCTTATAAGGTACTTCCCCACCCTCATAATCTATCTTCGATATCCTCTTCCAAATATCTATAAGAGACTCTTCATCATCCGTATGTGTGTAAACATCTTCCAAAAGCCTAAGAGCAAAGCTATTCTCACCATAACTCAAAACCTTAAGTGACAGAAACTCAACTAAAAGCCACTTCTTCTCATCTTTAAAAAAATCTATTATCTGAAATATATAACTATCATCTATTATCTCCTGCTCGTATGTCAATACCCCTGCCACATACAAGGCTATTATACTCTTTGGAGATTGCTCAAGATGAGATATACACAAATCCCTAAGCTCCTTAGGTATATCTTCATCATTCGCTCTCTTAATCAAATCATCCAGAGATGAAAAATTACTCTTTGAATAATTCTCAATGGTTGTACGAGTCCACTGCTCCTCCGTAAGTAATGCATAAACTTCCTTGATTAACTCATTGTCAGGATCCAACCCCTCTATAGGCTTAAGACCCTCTTCCAAGCCATCTGAAGCTATATCATTCTCTATCCCTACTACTTTACTCATAATACCCTCTCTAAAAAAATCGCTAATTTATAAAAGACTAAAATTATACCTAAAATTACTGTAAACAAACTTCTTAAGGGAAAAGGAAACTAACTTCCTTGAAAGATGAAATATCTTCAACAAGAAGAATAATGAGTAAAACCTCATAGAAAATAACAAACAGCATACTTAAGAAGTGAATATATATTTTACTAAAGTGGCAAGCCACAAATTACATCCAAAAGTAAACTAATATCTTAAATAGATTGGATAGACCATTCGTTGAGGTAACAAATCCATATTAAACACAGACTTATACGAGAGTACACAACTACCTATATATAAAATCTAACCGAAATATAAGGATATGTCAAGCAAAAATTATACCATAGTTAAATACAATATAAGCAATAATTAAAAATTAAAAATATGCAATAAATAAAACTCCTGCAAAACTAAAGAAAGATAAAATTAAGAGAAAGAACTATCTCTAAATAAACAAAAAATCTCTACGCACACACATAAAAACTAAGAAATAAACACAATCAATAAATAAAAGCTAATCAACAATAAAAAAAAACTTATCCAAATACATAATCTTTATAACTAAAGCAAGGTCTTTTTATTATCTTAAGCTGTATCAAAACAATGGAAAATAACCAATAGTACAATTGAAAAGTTAAGTATATATTTTGTCAAAGCAGAAAGAAATAAAATAGGAATTGTAAAAGCAAATTATGAAATATCAACAAGAATATAAAACAATTAACAAACTAATAGAGAACGCAAACGATATACTAATTATACCACATGTAAACCCAGACTCAGACGCCCTCGCCAGTAGCTACGCCCTCGCAAAGACTATACAAAATAAAAATAAAGTAGTACTCATCGGGCTACAAGAACAACTAAGAGATAAATATAATAAATTTGCAATGCCAAAACTATCCTCAACAATAATACCTGAAGAAATCAACAAATATAAATTTAACCTAATTATAACAACCGATATAGGCTCCGATACAAGAACCGGCAGATACCAAGAACTATTACACAACAATATAAGCGTTGTAAACCTTGACCACCACATTGATAACAATAAATTTGGAGATGTCAATATTGTTGATAGCTTATACTCTTCAACATCAGAACTAGTTTTTGAATACCTAGCATACAATAACTCACCCATAAGTAAAGATGTCGCAATAGCACTATATACAGGCATAGTCGCAGATACAGGCTCATTTAGATATAGCCTAACAACAAACAAAACTCATACTATCGCAGGTAAATTGCTTGAAATGTACAAGATCGATAGCAATGCTATCTATGAAAGCCTTTTTGAAAATATGAATGCAAACTCCTTGAAATTAACCGCAAAAGTAAGCTCTGCACTGGAAACATTCCATAACGGAGAAGTAGCACTATCATTCCTTAAAAAACAATTCCTAAACGAATGTGATGCAGACGAATATGATGCAAGAAACCTCGTGAATATTGGACCAAGCCTTGAAACAGTAAAATTCTCAATCTTTATAAACGAAAAAGAACGATACAAAATGAAAATAAGTCTAAGATCAAAGAATGATAGCATAAATGTAAATAAAATAGCACAAACATTCGGTGGCGGTGGGCACAATAAAGCCGCAGGATTTATATTAAACACCAACTTTAATGAAGCTTACAATAACATCAGAACAAATATCATAGATAAATATCAGAACCTTATAGACCACTCCCAATAAAACTTACTCTGTAATAAAAGCTTTTATTATTTTTAAGATTGTCGCACACAAACTTCTTAAGGGAAAAAATAAATTAACTCCTTGAAAGAAAAATGCCTTTTTAGTCTATATAATTTGTATCTTACTCAAGAAACTTAAAAGAGAAAGTGGCGAGAACCACAGCAAAAAAATAAGAAAGCTGTCTTACTAACCAGGTTATAAGCGATGATCTCAAAGAAAACAATAATTCTATCTACAATGGTAACACTTCTCATAATATCTGTGCATCAAGAAGGACATTCTTTAACAAGATGGTTTAAAGTACATTATGGATTTAGGGTAGGTCCCTCTATAATAGATGTTGAAGATAGGGCTCCAAGCAACGGTATAGAATATAGTGTAGGATTTGTAGGAGGCTTCGTAAGCGACTTTCTTATTGCCGATAGAGTTGGAATAGGGCTGGAACTACTATACTCCCTTAAAGGCGGAGTTGTAGGCTCATCGGGCGATTATATAACGCTACACTATTTATCCATACCAACCCTATTTAAAGTCTGGGTAATAAGAAATAAACTCGCCGCAACATTCGGTCCTGTGCATAACTTCCTTACACACGCAACAGGTAAAATCAGTAACCCAAATGTGAACATAAATACAGATACCCTAAAAACATACGAACTCGCTATATCAATAGGCATTAGCTTTGTAATGGCCACATTCGAGGGGGGAGCTAGGTTGGTTGGGGACTTTAGGTTTGAAGTAGGCGTTGTTAATTTCTTTGACGACTTTAGACCAGAATTCTTTAATCGTACACTCCCATACTTTGGTATAGGACTTGATTTCTAACAGATTGCTGTTTATAGTATTATGTAAACAAACTTCTTAAGGAGAAAGAAAATTAGCTTCTTAAAGGGAAGATACCCCCAAACTTAAGAAGAATAGGACACGAAATCTCGCAGAAACTATCAATAATATTGCTTAAGAAGCTAAACACTAGATGCCTATTTAAAGTGCTTCACCACAGTATTAAGATGATTATTAATATGAATTGAAGTCGAAGCCGCACTAACCAAGTAAATACTTTACTAAGAAGTTTGCAAGACCTATAAGCTCTTCCTTAGAACTAATGCCAGACATGGATTGCAATATCTCACTGTAATATAATTCCCCAAATCTTTCATAGTTAAGAGACTTATTATCCTCACTTATTACCTTAAAATCTATATCTAACTCATCCTGCATAATATGACTGTCGGAAAGCTTTGGATTAACACCCTCCCTCTTTATGCGAAAAGAAGCTAACTTATTCGAAAAATCTATATCATATAAACATATACTTATTGTATCATAAAAACTGCTAAACTTATAATGAAAATTAACATTCTTGTTATAGTCTTTTGTAAGCAATCTGGCTTCCACTATCTTCATTACCGCAATAGCCTGTCTCAATTCGTAAGGAACAAGACGCTTCTTTAAACTATCATCTATCTTAAGCTCTATGTTATAATCAGCCATAGAATGAAGCGCTATATCGGAACTAAATACCATAGATAATTTATTATTAACCGAACCGTCAAAACTCCTATTTATCAACCCGTTCTCTATTAACTCCTCTATCCCATCTTCTTTGATACGATCTTTTTTATTGGCATCTTTATCCCCCGAAATGTCCTTCTCTTTTAATCTCGAATCCTTTACATTATCCTGATATTCTTCAATCGAGAGCTTAAGCTTATTAGCATCCTTTGTTTCTTTAGATGGATTACCATTTGTCGGTTCACTAATTACACCTTTATCTGCATTATCCTCTTTATCTTCATTACCCTTTTTATCCTCTTCTGAGGGATAAGAATCCATAAGCCGAGACTCAATACCGTTATTACTATCCTCATTATACTTATAAGCATTCTTTTCTAACTCTACATCTATAGTGTAATTATTCTTATCATACTTGCTTACCCTAGCTCCATATAGATAGGAAAGATCCCCCTTGACACTCATCTTATCCAAATTCCAATTTATTGAAACATCATTAATTCTAAAAGGTAAAAATACCTCCATACCAGGAGAAAATCGTAAAGTCAAAAGGTTAGGGGCAATATCTACACTATACTTCTTTTCTTTCATAAGTCCTACTATATCTTCAGTAAGGAGCACTCCCTTTCTATTCAGGAAATCATTATAAATGATATTATTATCAAGATAACTCGATACATTTTTAACAGAGCTATTCTTAAGATAAGCTCCAAAAACCCAACCCGACTTCTTATCAAGAGATTCAACCTTATACCAAAAATCACTGTAAGAAGCTATATTATCTCTAAGCTTACCTCTGTCCAA
The DNA here is from genome assembly GCA_032360585.1 of Nereis procera. NCBI lineage: Eukaryota > Metazoa > Annelida > Polychaeta > Phyllodocida > Nereididae > Nereis > Nereis procera. The sequence continues at coordinate 3,984 of JAUOBU010382107.1, read as the reverse complement.
AACCTTAACAACCACTCCAAAAAAGAGATATGTAATTATCTTTGCTTTCAAAGAAGGTTTCTTTCGTAAATTAACAAAGTTCGAACTAACTATAGCCCTCTTACCCAAAGCCTTCTTTACTATAACAATGTCCTTATCCGCAGCCTCATCATTACGAGGCTTTTTGCTCACAGAAATAGAATCATCTTTACTAATATCACTAAGCATCTTATTAGGGGTTGCTTTATTAACTAAGGGCTTCTTAGGCAAAGAAACCACAGATTTCTTGTGCTTTTTTAACTTCTTCTCATTCTTATCTTTAGGACTTTGAGGAGTGGCTTTGGCAATCTTCTTATCTCTCTCTGTTTCTTTTAGAGCGTTACTCTTTTCTAGCCCTCTATTCTCTTCAGACTCCTTATTGGAAAGTTCTAAACCACCTGACTCTTTTGTGATACTATAGCTTATACTATTTATACCTTCAGATAAAATAATAACCTCTGCCCTGGTAAGCTCTCTAAGATATACAGAACTCTTAACCTTGTCAAAATTACACCTTATGTGTAATATTATATGCCTCTTTATGGAATCATAATCAGAAACCCTAAAGCTTAAAAGCTCTTTATCTACTTCCTTATCTAAAGCCAAACGGTAATTTATCCGATCGGATAAGGAAGTGCTGCTAGAGCAAAAAGAAATGAAAAATGATGTGCTTGAAAAAAGAGAGAAAAGAAATAGAATAGAAAACTTTGACATATCCTGGGTCCCCAATATTATGAGCGATTGTGGTGAGCCACTTTGATAAAGTATATGTACTTAACTTTTTATCAGCCTTATTTGCTAATGCTTATATATATTTGTACCTTGTTTCTCTTAGTTGTGTAGAAAACGAACTTCTTAAGAAAAAGGAAAATTAACTTCTCAAAGACAAAATACCTTCAAATAAAGAAGGATAAGGCGCAGCATAGAAATTAACAATAATATAGCTTAAGAAATAAATATATGCCCGTTAAAAGTGGCGTGCCACATTATGTACCAAAATACTGTTTAAATATATGGCTAAAATAAAACTACTAATTATAAACATTATAGATGCACTCAGACCATACCGTATCACCCTTGTAGATAAGTACATTACAAAAGAATTCATTAAGATGTTAATCGGATCACACTCTCTTTTCCTGAGCCTTTTTATGTTCTCCGCCTTCATAAACGACCTACCATACTTTATTGACCGTATGAACGCCGGTGATAAAGCCGTTACAATGGAAAAAATACTATCGATGTATATAAACTCGATACCATATAAACTAATCTGGGTATCACCAATATCTTTCATATTCAGTACAATGTATTCACTTGGAAACTGCTACAAACATAACGAAGCTGTCGCATACATCGCCGCAGGTGTCCACATTACAAGGCTAGCAATGCCAATTATACTGATAAGCTTCACATATTCAGCCTTACTAATACCATTTAATGACCTCGTAACAGCCCCATCACACAACAAGTCAGAAGAACTAAAACTCGAAATGAGACATAAGGGAGAAAAAAACTCCAACAGAAACCTAGAAATATTTGGAGAAAATGATATATATTACTTAATAAAAAGGTATGATAAGAAAAGGCAAACTATGTTCCATCCAATAATAGCAAAGGAAAGGAAAATAAATCCTAACACCGACCTTGATTATAACGAAATTGCCTTCCCCAACTACTCAAATAAAGAAAAAATATCAAAAGACAAATTAAACAACACAAACAAAGAAGTAAACAAAAATACAAATGATGTAAAAGAGAATGAGAAAAATATTAATCAAAAACCTGATGAAAAACTAAAAGAAGTTGAGGAAAATAAAAAGCTTCTAAAAAATAAAATCATAGGAGATGATGACCTAATAAAAAATCTAACCATAGATAAAGCTAAAAAAGTAATAGAAAAAGAAATTGATAACGCTAAAAAAACTATAGAAGAAAAACTTACCCCTAAAACAAAGAAAAACAAAGATAGGCCAACAAAAGACACAAAAATAATAAATCCAACGATAGAAAAAGAAATTGACAATGCTAAAAAAACTATAGAGAAAAAACTCACCACTAAAATAAAGAAAAACAAAGATAGGCTAACAAAAGACACAAAAATAATAAATCCAACGATAGAAAAAGAAATTGACAATGCTAAAAAAGCTATAGAGAAAAAACTCACCTCTAAAATAAAGAAAAACAAAGACAGGCTAACAAAAAATACAAAAATAATAAATCCAACGATAGAAAAAGAAATTGATAACGCCAAAAAAACTATAGAAGAAAAACTCACCCCTAAAACAAAGAAAAACGAAGATAGGATAACAAAAAACACAAAAATAAAAGACGACTTTCCATACAATGAAATTAGAAGAAAAGAAAAAAAACCTAGAATAATAAATCCAAAGACGGAAGTAGAAAAAGAACTCGCGAGATATAAAGCATTCTTTAGAAAAATTGCAGAACCGCTGATAAACTTGTCAATAACCGAACATAACGAAGAATATTACGACAAACTAATAAAATCTAAAGAAAAAAAGTACCTGTCCCCAAAAGAAACTGCAAACAAAAAAGGAAATAACCAAAGAACTAACATAAAAGAACTAATAAAAAGATCATTTGATATTATAAAAATAAAAAATAAGCCGCCAGCTGAAGAAGATAGTGAAAATACGAAACAAACAAATACTATATTTAGCAGTAAGAAAACAAAGCCTATACTTGGCAATAAGAAAACAAAGCCTATATTTAGCAATAAGAAAACAAAGCCTATACTTGGCAATAAGAAAACAAAGCCTATACTTGGCAATAAGAAAACAAAGCCCGCTATAAATAGACAATACCGAAAAAATAAAGAAAGCAATAACACCGAAGAAGAACAAACAAGGACTAAAGGAATAGAACTAAGTTATGAGGACATACATAAACTAAGTCTTATACCAGAAGGACAAAATAAAGTCGTTGCAATTATAGAAGTTGAGAAAAACCCAAATATAACCACTGAACTAGCACCCAAAAAAAAGAAAACTATAAAGAAAAGTATAAAGAAGGACCACAAAGATATTCCAATAAACATAGATAAAGAAACCGTAAAAACAACGAATGATAATCTAAACCCACTTGCAACTACTGAAGAGATGGATATCCTCACCCAAAAAGACTTTATAAACTCTCTATCTTTCTCAGACATACCAAAAGAAACTAAACTAGAAGCAAAGCAAATAGAACCAAAAGATTTTGGAATAGAACCATCCATATACCTAAAGCCTCCCTACTCCTCATACTTCGAATTTCGTATAGACGCAAAGAAAGTTGTTTGGAATAAGGAAATTAAAAAATGGATAGCTTATGACGGAGAGCTAAGAGAATGGGATGAAAATAATAAATTAAATACAACACAATTTAAAAAGTATGTCATAAATAAAGCCACAGATAAACCTTCTCACTTCATCATAAAAAATAGACCTGTAGATCAGCTCACCATAGCAGAAACATATAAACTAATCGCCTCACTAAAAAGAGCAAGAAAGAAATGGAAAGAACTTGACATCGACCTATACTCAAAAAAGTTTGCCTTCCCATTTGCAACATTTTTAATTGTACTTATGGGCAGCGCACTAGGGCAGTTTCACTCCCGTAAGCTTGTATTTATAAATAGCCTATTTAAAGGTATAGTTATATTTGTAATATACTTCTCCATATTCCAAATAAGCATATCTTTTTCAAAAGTTGTCGATTTTTTACCCATTGCCATTTCACCATGGATCGGTAATATATTATTTTTTACGATAGCTGTGATAGCTTTAAGACGAGCAAAAACTTAAATGTTATATGGAGAACGACTTTAAATAGACTTAGATGCGGGCTTCCCAATTATAATACTTACTATTTCATATGAGGTTTTTGTAAACAAACTTCCTAGGAACAAGGAAAATTAACTTCTTAAAGAAACAATACCTTCAAACTAAGAGGAATAAGGCG